>CAJNIZ010003722.1:4325-22989 GCA_905231905.1 Symbiodinium pilosum | reverse complement strand
GAGTCTTGAAACCTTCTCGCGCTGGAAGGGTTGGAACGATTGGACACTAGTAGCACAGGATCCCACATTGTGGTCGAGCCACTGCGAAGAGTACGTGAATTTCACGTTTCAAGTTCGAGAATGAAGTCTCCTGAGAGTAACTTTTTGTACAGGTTGCTCTATGCGAAATTTATTTGTGTGACCCCCTGTGCCCTAAAGGGGCCGCCTTTGGGCGTACAGGCGACCTGACCTGACCTGATGTGTATGTAATCATCAATACATTTGTACATATATGTATGGAACAAATGACACAGGGAACACGGCGCAAGGAACGGCGCAACGGCTCAAGCAAAAACATTTTGAGCCAAACAGTGCGTGCGCAAGCTCGCGCAAGCTTCGTGCAAACACGCCGCAAGCTCGGCGCAAGCCTCCAACTCGAGACGAATGAATGTTAGACAGTGGAAAAACATGGAAAAACTTGAATTGTCGCGCTGGGGCTGCCGTCAATGGCCGCGGACAAGTGTAATGTTGACGCGCTCGGACCACGGGCCGCTGTCCGCCGAACAACAAAAAGTGTACATCCAACCTTCTGCGGACCTCCGCGTGAGGCGTGAGAGTTGGGTACGTTGCGTCCATGCGGTGTTCCTCGATTTGCAGAGTGCCATGATCCTTGACGCATCCTTGTGACAGGGGACGCGCCGCAGCGAAGCGCGCCGCCATGACCCACTGCTGTTGCACGACCTGTTGGTGTGCCACCCCCACGCGACGCGGGCCCATTCCTGAATTTCAGCAGCCTTCAATTGAAGAGTCGCGCATGAAGCTCCCACGTGGATCATGCACATGCAAGTCGTCCATTGATTCTTTCGAACAGCACAGTAAACACTTTAGTCCACGTTAATGTTTTGCAGTTGTGATCTTTTGGCGCTGGAATTGCGAAATTTGGCGAGATTTGTAGACAATGACAGGAGTAGCCGTGGTCGCTCGTTGCCCACAAAATTGCTGCATTTCATGCCACGTTGAATGCGTACAGTGGTCACGACGGCAATGACCCATTCTGGCATCGGACCATTGTTGGCTTTGTTTTTGGGGGTCGTCCAATAGAAAGTGCCATTTTTGTAATCTTTTGCGCCATTGCTTTTGGCGTGAAAGTTTCGATGCAACCATGTTGACTTCCGCAAGATGGCAGCCGTCCGGTGTTTATATGCTTGTTGCAACAGTGCGGTTCCAGCGTGCTGCGGAATCCCGGAATGTTACCCCCAATGGCGCGCACAGCGCGGTTTTTGTTTCAGGTTGGTTGAAGCCATCCCAGCGACAGGATGGCGTCGACTACTCCACCTTTGCTGCGAAGTCGCGAAGTCACATTTGCGAGTTGAGTTCTCAGCACTTTGCTGACCACCAGCTGCGTCGCGCTGTCCCGCACTTGGCCTGGACTGACGGAACTGCTGCGGAAGAAGCGTGGGGTTGGCATCGGGACGGCCATACAGGCTCCATGTTGCTTTCGCATCATTATTTGACATGCATGGAATGTTTGGAGATCGTTCGTGCCGTGGACCCTATTCTTTGCAGGCTCAAGCATGTCAACTAACACATGGGTCAGTATATCATTGCGCCCCGCAACATTGGTGACACGGTATGATTGTGCATTCAAGATGCGGCGAATTCGGTAGCTGTGTTTGCCATGCATGGCTGGGGCGACGTGCGGCATCAGCCCCAGTTTGCGAGCAAGTGTTCTATCCTCGTGTATGTGTTCATGGTTGCAACTTTCAGTCTGTTTGGAGCATGATTGTGCCGCCGCCAGCCGTGTCATCAATGCAAGCGCGATTGCAAGCGCAGCGCAACGGTGAACATCCATGACAGTATGGGGAATGCATGCGGACAACTTTTTTTGTTTTGGCACACACGACCATGCGTCTTCATGAATGCCGCCAAATCCGCAGTTTCTGCCACCAAGGACTCTTGCAGTAAGAACGTGTGTGCAACATTTGCTTGACCATGATCTTGCTCATCTTGTTGCATACAGGCTGGCGGGAATATTGCACATCAGATCACGAAGAGCACCACTAAGGAGCGCGACCATGCACCTGAGTTGAACGTAGTCGCGACTGCATTGCTGGTTTTGTATGAATTTTGTTCGTGTTGCCGTAAGGTTCGCAAGCCAGGTGATGTTCACCAGGGTGCAGGACCAATTGCAAAAACGCATGCCATGTCTGAGTGCAGGATGTTGCAGGGGTGTATAGTGCTGTCTGGGGGCCAGGGGGTATCCGGAGCCAGCGGTCCGGGTTGTGTGTGGCTTGCCGCAACCGGTGTCAATGATGCCAAGCACACGTTGCAATGCGCAAGCAGGTTGTGGTGGAACGGCAGATGATGTGGGGGGCAGAGGTGGGGAAGCGCAAATGATCCCCTTACTTGTCCGGACTTGCTGTTGGAATACAAATGAAATTTCAAAATGGGCCTACATGTATAGGCAATTTCTACTATCATTACTGGAGGTTTGTTTCTTCATTTTGTTGAGGATGTTCAATTTTTTTGGCATGCCTTGTTCAATTTTTTGTTTTCTCTTTTAATCTCTTTTAGGGTGGCCCTGGCGTGGAGGGTGTTCGTATTTAGGCCTGTTCCGATCATTTTTCAATCATTTTAAATCTTAATCACTTTCAATCATTTTTTCGATCATCTTGCAATCGTTTCACAATTTTCTATCATTTTGTTTTCAGTTTTTCAACATTTTTCATCAGTTTTCATTTTTTCATCATGTTTGATCATTTATCTATCACTTTCATTATTTTTATCATTATCCATCATTCTCATATTTTACCTGACATCTGCCTCGTTTCTGTTGGCTGCTTGGGTTTTGGGCTCCTTGGATTTTTGGCTTTTTGGCTTTCTGGCTTCTTCCATTTTTGGCTCAGCGGTTTCATTCGTTCTGTACATTGGCATCGCTTTAAACTTTCCATGATCTGGGGACTACCCCGCCCCCCTCCCGCGGCTTTTGTAAGGCCATTCCAAGCTGGAGTTATGTAGATCGTTTTACTTGCAAGGGGGGGGGCTGCGGCTCCGCCTAACCCCCCCCGCCTTTTGTGTAATGCCATCCATGCTGCATGTTCTCATCATCTTTCGGTATGTAAAGTTTCCATCAGTTTTCAACATCAGTTTCTTACTTGTTTAGCGTTTTCATCGTTTTCCATCATTTTCATCCTCATCGTTTTTCATAATCTTCACCTTATGATTTTTAATTGGCTAGTGTCATGATTTTTCTTTGTGATTCTTCATCATGTTGTATGATTTTCATTGTTTTTCATTGCGCTTCATCATTTGTCATCATGTCTCATCTTTTTTTTATCGGTTTGCCGTCATTTTTTATCATATGTCACATCTTCACAATTTTTCATTATTTTCTAGAATTGCTTCATCATTTTCTATCATTGTCCCATCATTTTCAGGATTTTTCATTATTCTTCATATGTTTTTTCATCATTTTCTATTTCTTATCATTTTTCATAGTTTTCATTTCATCATTTTTCTATCTATCATTTTCAGCATTTTCCATCATTTTTCACATTTTCTATCATTTTCCAAATTTTTCCATCATTTTCTAACATTTTTATGACTTTTCATAGTTTTCATGTCATCATTTTTTGTATCTATCATTTACATTATTATCATATTTTTCTATCATTTTCCTATTTGTTAATCATCTTTGTATTTTCATGGTTTTTTTTGGTAATTTTCTTTCATGTTTCCATCATTTTCATCATTTTCATCGATATTCATGATTTTTCATGATTTCTGATGATAGTTCATCAGTTTTCATTGCTTTTGCTTCAGAATCACGCTCTTGTCCCAGGCGTCCTTCGATTCCAGGCCCCAGCCACCCCCCAAAAAAAAACTATCAAAAACGAAAAAAAAAAACACACGTTTGTAGATGTGCGGGTGATAGCTCTGATTTGTACACTTGCAGTTGAAGCTTATCATGTCGAGTGTCGAACGAAATAATAAATTCATGTCCGTGGTCCTCTCGTGTTGCCCCTTACAAGATACATGCCGCAGGGAAACCATTCAAGTAATTGATCGTGCAATTGCTGGAATGCAGTTCGTTGCAGCCAGCCCTTGTTAAATCAAGCGCTTCCCGAGTTATGGAAAAAGAGTGGTCGTAGAGTGTACAAAGGGTCTTGGTCGCCCAGCGGGTGCTGCAGGTGTTTTTCTAGGCAGAGGTCTATTAATGGCAGCTGGGACAGTTGCCCGAAGATGGATGTACCGACAGTTCGCCAAATGGAGGTTCCAAAGTTCGGATTCCTTGTTTGGGGCATTAGAAGAAGCATGCATGGCTGAACCGTGATGTTGACCGACCGCCCTGAAGGTGGCTAACTAGCGCAGTGACAGATCTCAGAGCCCACGCCCCCTGCCGTGCAACTCAAACAAAGCCAACGCGAGGATCCTTCAGTATAGAATTCCGTTTAGTGCTTAAGCAGCTTCCAAACCTCCCCCGCGGTTGCAGGTGCAGGCTAGCTGTGATGCAGGAGGTCAAGCACCGACACACCTTCACACAAACCCAGACCTGTTCTGTCATAACCATTGCTGAAACGACATGGCATTAACTGGGGTTGGTTTGCGTGAGGAAGATGCCAGACTCGACGTGCATCATCTGCACCGCGCATGTCTTCTACGGCTCAGGTGCACTTGTCCCGCACTGGGTTTTTTCACTGATAGCTTGTGCAGGCTTCCTCCAGCCGACGGCCAA
This sequence comes from Symbiodinium pilosum, assembly GCA_905231905.1. Lineage (NCBI taxonomy): Eukaryota > Dinophyceae > Suessiales > Symbiodiniaceae > Symbiodinium > Symbiodinium pilosum. The sequence continues at coordinate 18,275 of CAJNIZ010003722.1, read as the reverse complement.
CTGCAGGTGACCTTCCGCATGTTTCGAGCCCATGAATCTGTTTGTTTCCCAGGTTCTGGGCGGATTGGCGCCAGGCCTTCTCAGCTGCGCCACCTGGCCGTTGCGGCGGAAGCACTGCCAACTTCAATGCCAATGGCCCCTAGCCATCCCAAGCCGTTTCGAAATCATTCGCATATAGTATGCGTTTATAAGACAGAGCAGGCAACAAAGCACATGGCGAGGATCCACCCCGGCCAGAGTGTGCGTCGACATCGTTTTTCTCACCCGCTGCTCTGTGCAATGGCCTGCGACGTTGAGAGGTCAATGTATGCAAGAGGGTTGTTCAAAGCGACTAGGCTTCATCAGAGCCGACGTCACCAGCGGCCAATCACACAACATATTCTGATGTTCTCACACAGGACGCTGCACATAGCAACGCGCAACGTGCGTACACTTTAGATCATGCAAGCAGTTGCCCCCGGCCTGAAGCACAGTTTTGATATTGTTGTCAGGACCAGTCAGGTCAACTGGCAGCTCTGAGAGTGCAATTTGAGGCGAGTGTTGTGGAACACTTCAATCACGGAACACATTTATGACACGAAGCAGCCATGTGTTCAAGACATACGCCGCAGCTGATGGCTTGATATGATTTCTATGTTCACACCTCTGCTGATAATACGATTTCATTGTACGTGCATGTAGCGCGATTGACAGCACAAGGTCACCAGCATAAACGGAGCCTTTGTTTCAATGCATTGTCTGGGAGCCCAGTGGGTGGGGGACATGGATGTGAAGGATGCGGACGCTCGAAGAACTATCCATATTTTGCTGTTCAGCTAGGGAAGGTGGACAGCAGATGGGCGAAGAGAACCCGACAAAATGTTCTGGTGCAGCTTGGCAGGATCGACGCCCTGGTCAATGGGATTATTGCTGACGAGCCGCTGATTGATGCAGCGCTGCACTCGTCGGGAAGAGAAACAGATGACAATGAGCACCAGCCGTTGGATTCCGATCACAGCTTTGTTGCTGAGCCCAGGGATAATTCCTGGGCTGGATGGGAAGTTGGAGTGCAGGCTCTGGCCTCTGTCGTTGGTCTGCAGCTTCGCTTTGAGCTGAGGCATTGGGAAACTTTTGTGCGACGAAAACGCTTTGATGAGCTCCAGTGCAAGGTGGTGTTGACGTTGCAAAATGTCACCGTGCCTGCTGCAGTGGTGCATGAGGCTGCAATTGTAACTACAACACCGACGACACCCAAGTTTCTCAAGCTTGGGAAGGAATCCTTTGACCTTGATGCAGTTGAGCTTCATGCTGTAGCCTCGGCCAAGTTGGTCTCTACATCTCCACTTAGTTGGCCACACGCGACCAGACATCCGCGTGCCGAGCCAAAGACACAAGCGGAGGGCAGCCCAGTGTCCATCACCAGTGACGAGGCATTCGTCAAATCACTTTCTGATGACCAAGCACGGGTGGACGAGAAAATAAAGCTTTCAGCGCTGCTATGGCAATCAGGCAGTTTAGTGCATGTCCAGCCGATGGCATTATTGAAAGCATCACTTTTAGCTCGTGTTGCTGAACGCTGCCAAAAGCATGTCGTGCGCGAAGCCGTTCAATGGCTCTGGAAATTCTGCTCTTTGCAACGATCTGTTGAAGAACTCCTGGCGAGAGGTGAGTTCGTAAAGCGATCGGATGAGGTGGTCACCCAGCTACCAAGGGCCGAGATCCAGCAAGCGCAGCACCAACTCGCCGAAGGTCCATCTGACGAAGGATCCAAGGATATCAGCAGACCCAATGCTTCCGGACCGGGTGACGTCGCCAGATTCGAGGCACCCATCAGCGGCATTGCAAAGGAGCCAAAGCCGAACCCTGGGAAGTATCTTGGGGAAACAGACGCTGAAAAGGTGAATATGCCTGTCATAGTCACGCAGCCTTCCGCCAAACCCGGCCTGGCAACATTGCCCAACGAGAGCAACGCCACAGCATAGAGGCCGCTCAATGACAACAAGGATGCAGCAGTCCGAGCCCTGCAGGAAGATCACCTGCCTGAAGACGAGTCGGGCACCTCCAGAAAGGAGTCTGATATAAATGATGATGACCTGGCCGATCTTTTGGGCTGATGCCATCTATGGGGTCCTCCTTGGTTCACAGGTAAATGAGTCGGTGCACTGCGGAGAGCACAAAATCAACTAATGACTGCTGCGGTTTTGATCCTTCAGAAATTTGGAAGGCATGTCGCGGCACCTGATGTTTCACGGCGGTGAGTCAAAACAGCAAAGGTGCGCTCTTCGGCAATGGCCCGTTGCAAGCAGTGTTTGAGAAGAAGCGAGAAAGAGCATTTTTTAAATGCAGGCACGGGAGTCGCAGCTTCTGCAAGAAGTGGCTGAGCTTCGCGGGGCTTTGGCAACAGCTCGGATTGCCCAAGCAGCTGCAGAAGCAGCCCTGATGGAGCTTCGTGACTTGGACCACAGAGCCTGTAATTAGAGGACAAACCAAATCTGCGCAGCAGTTGTCACACTTGCACAGTCAGGCGAACGCCACAAAGTGACTGGCGACCCCCGCGAAGTGGAAGCCAGCAGTATTTGCAAAGAGCCAGCGGACGACAATTCCGATGAACTTTTGCGGCTGATTCCAGGCTCAAAGTATAACATGTGGCTTGTTTTCGGCTACAACATGTCCCAAATGAGACCTTTCAGATGTTGTGCGTCTCAGGAAGCAACAGGTCCATGCCTTGGAGCAGAACCTCCTCGATCGTGCTTTGGACCATGAACAGAAACTTGCTGAGCAGCGCTCAATGCTTGAAGCACAACTCGCTAGCCAGCAAAACCATTTCAGCAATGAGTGCGAAAAGTTATGGAGGGCAATTTCCCATGCCAACATGGTTGGGAGAGCTGCTCCTAGCGCACACTCTGCTGCAGCTTCAGGCGTTTCCCGTCCCCATGACCCGAGTGCCGCATCAGTCTTGCGGCAGATATATACTGCAGTTTCCGAGCTGCCGTGAACAAAGCCGAAAGAATAAAGCCGGCTCTGTATGGCAGATGCATTCGCAGGTGTGCGTGCCCTTGTCATATGCTACTGCTACCATATGCTGAAAACATTCATCCGGGGTTCAGGCCCAATGCCAGTTTCCTCATCATGCCAAGCCAGGAGTGCAGGCCGCGAAATCCAGAAATAGGTCATAGGGCATTGAGCGCAAGCGTGCAGGCTCAGGGCCGAGGCCGGTGGCCACATTCCAGCCCCAGGTCCCACAATCGGGCGTTGTACAGTACTTTTGTCGCATCTCGAATGAGTAGGCTTGACTGGTCAGGCCTCCCTGGCGCAGATGGCCGGGGCAGCAATGAGTTTGAGCACAAGCAGCGGCCCTGGTTGTCCCACTGGTGTTCGGGCATAAAAGGTCCCTTGCAGTCGACCAGCCATGAGCAGTCAAAAGTACTTTGTCGTGTTGCATCCAGTCATGTTGCAGGCATGTTGTTACTCGTGACATTAGGTGTGATTGGCACATTTTGTTACCGTGTGTCAGGCTCTCGTGTCACCCTGCCGGCTCGGAGGCGCCAAGTACACATGCAGCATATGCATGTTTGCCTTTTCCGCGGTCAAGCTGACCTCCCGACCATGTGCACGGTGTCACTTTTGCATGTGAATTGATGTTCAGGGTGCTTTCCCCTGCACCGGCTGCTTTCGCTGCTAGTAGTCGGTATCTCGGATTATCAGTTGCAGAGTTTGAACATGGCATCGCGTCCGTTTATGCTTCAGGATTGCAGGCCGTTTGGGCTCAATGCAAGACAGGTGAAAGAAGGGTGCGTTTCATTGCGAATGCCTTTCAGGAGCACGTGTCCACGGCCACGGCTGTCCGAGCAATTCTCCCCACGCTCCAAACTTCGCACCTTGTGGAATGGTCGTCGAAGTCTTCATGCCGATTATCTAAAGCTTAAACCAGTCCTGGCAAACATATTCTTAGATAATCAGTTCGCTTTTTTGGTTCCAAGCGTGTGAAGAAAGTTGTGTAGTGAGCCGTGGTGTGTCAGCCTGAGGCCTCAGATATTGCGCTCACGATTGTGTTCCTTTTCTTTGAGATTTTGGCCTGGCTTGTGGAAAACGTGATGGGAAGTTTGGCGGCCTGGCACTGGTACCACAGATTCGTCAGTCGCCTGCTCTTCAAATTTTATTTCCGCGAGACTTCGGTGTCAGACCCGCACGACGTCCTCAAAGTGCACAGTGATCGTTTAATCTTCTGCTCCAATCATCCGACTGGCCTCTTTGACAGGCTTTTAATCCAGCACCTTTCGCCACGCCCTTGCTTTTGTTTGTCGCAAAACTGGTTTGCGCACCTCCCCTGCAAGTCTGGAAAACATGATGCTTCTAATTCGACATCACCAGGTCAGCAGGGGGGCTGACTAGAGCCAAAGGAGCATCAATAATGGGTAAGTGGGCATCTCGTGAAAGTTGTCTCTCTAACTATGGTTCAGCATGGTGCTCTAGGCCAGTTGCACGTGCGGCACTTGCAGGGAAATGTCCAATATGCAGTCTTGGCTTGCGAGCATAATGCGTGAGAGACGCCGTGCTTCCGTTGTGCCTTAGGTACACTAACCATGTCGAGATGTGCTTGCACGTAGTGAAGGGTGGTACGTTCGAAGAGATAGTCGAGTGCCTGGACGCTGGCAATGCTATTTGGATTGCAGTGGGTGGGGCACGAGAAATAAACCCGTATATTCGGAAGATCCACACAGGAGCTGCGCGCATAGGTTTGCAGGCAGCTTTGGGAGGCTATGAAGTTCTGTTGGTCCCTGTCCATATGGCGTTCGAGGCACATTGTCAGCTCAGCACCGCTGTCCTAGTAGAGTTTGGGAAGCCAATTCGCATTTCTAGCGGGTTGGATCCAAACTCCACAAGCGGCCGCGAACAAGTACGTCATTTGACTTGTTGCTTGCAAGAGCAGCTGCTCCCATTGACGAACTGGATGCCTGCAAGTCAGGGTGTGGACTGTGGCAAGAAGGGGTCTAGGGGTCCTGGTCAGACACGCTTGGCCGTTTCTGAGTGGTATCGACTTCGAATGATTGATACTTTCATTTGCATTCACGCCTTGTCGAGTGGCCAGGGTATGCTTTCTTGGCCAGAACGCGTACGGCGAGTGCGACTGGCGGCTCAACATTTAAGTCAGCCAGGCAATGATTTCCAAAAAGCAATGGATGCCTTCAACAGCTTTGCTGCTCTTCTAAAAGAAGGCACCCTGTTCCGATCTGCCACTGGGACCTACTGGGACATGCCTGTGGCACTCAAAGCAATTCCGCGCAAGAATCCGGTCGAGGTACCAGGCAACTTGACACTGGCGGCCTTAAGGAATTTTTCTGACGGCCCTTTTCGCTTTGCCCAAGGTAGCTTGTCAGATGTGCATGGCTTGCCGACGTTTCTGCAAGACCGTTTCCGGCACCTATCAGAGGAGGCCGTGAAGTTCATTCATTTGCATTCGCTGGACTGCATGTGGCAGCTGCATGTCACTACCGACCCTAACGAGTGCAAAGTCCGACTGCACTCGCAAGTGCTTTGCTGAAAGCCAGCCTGTTGATGTTTGCAAGCACATGAATCACATGCTCAGGTCCGCAGCATAGTCCACGAGACGGAGCATGCTGGCAAGCTGCGCCGGCATCGGTGGCTGCAGCAGCTGCGAGCATGGGCCTTGATGGAGAACTCGCGAGCTGCAATTGTTGTCAATGTTATGTGCCAGGTGCTTTCTCCTCCCATGTACAGGTGAAACTGAGCACACAAGGTTGGGGCCTCGAGATGCTTTACGTGTGTCTGGCCTGGTAGTGATTGGCAGTGACTGGTGGTGACTGGTAGTAAGGTGTTGCCACAAGCCGTGCAACGCTTGGGGCTTTCTCGACTCGATCTGTGTCCCCACCGCAGCGATCGCTGCGGGCGGCCTGGTCCATGACACTTCCACCGGGGCCCGTGGTCGCGGTTCGGGGTCTGTCTCCTGAGCCAACAGCTGCGGCTGCTGCGGCTGTGCCGCTACCTGTGGCTCAGCTGTCGTATAACTTCTTGGTACAGCCATGGTGAGCGTGCATGCATTCTTCCTGAATCCAAGACACCGCGTGTGGGACAAGCTCCCCTGCAGCCTTCGTTGACAGCACCAGGGAGGCTAGGGCAAGATTTGGACTTTCGATGATGTCGTTTTAGAGAAGCCAGGCCGCCTGCCTCAGTTGGGATCGCGTTTCCCAGAGCAGTTATGGGAAGTCCGCAAAGGCCTGAAAAGTTTGGAAATGCATGGAAGATCTCGGAGCTTTGACATGCAGCAGATGCTGAGCGCTGTTTTTTTGGGCTCGTGACAAGGGGACTTCTGCAGTCAGTGGCAAGGTTGGCTCTGGCATGCCGGAGTGACTATACTGTACTATCGAAGGCCGATGATCATTTTCAATGAATCACTGTCATATATTGAGGCTGAGATGAAGGGTTCAAAGCCAGGGCTAGGAAAGAAGTGTAGATTGCATTTGTTTGACTCGAAAAGTAGAATTTGAGAGAGCGGCCTTTTTGGCCACATTCCGCAATCCAGAAAGAAAGACTTGACTCGAAAGCTTCTTTAACGAATATTCAGGAACGCTTCTTCAACGTTAAGCCCTCCTTTTGAAGTGAACAGGAAGCTCCCATCATATGCTATACATCTGTAGCGTGCGCGGCCATGAAGACCAAAGGCGTTTGCGGGCGCGTTGCGCTTTTTTGGTTTTTGTCGTGGGGGGCATCGTTCGCAAGGATCCGCAGGAGGAAGGTGCCGCCTCAGCGTCTCAGGAACTCGCAGCCCACACAGTCTTCTTTCAGTGTGGACCGTCCTCTCCTCCCATGGGACGCGGCTGTGGCAGTCACTGCAGATGAGGCCGTAGACCTGGATGCAAGCAACCTCACCATGCAGGCTTCAACGGATGCATGGACGTCTGCAGCGAATGAGGCAGCAGCTCAGCAAACAATGTTGGGGCCGGCTGTGCCCCTGCCTTCGTCTTGTGAAGCGGTCAGCGATGTTCTAGAGCAAGGTGTTGCAATAGTGAAAGGCGCACTTTCACCAAAGCTATGCCAGCGCTTGCGCAACTTTGTCTTGGAGGAGCTGCCAGCAGCCCGTCGCGCGGTAGAAGCTGAGCCATCACGGAAGTATTTGTTATTTTCTCGGGATATCCGCGAAACGCGGTCATCAAGGGCCGCATCAGATACGCGTTTTGAACTACAGCTTCCTCGCACGGCGATTACTGAATCAGCCCTGTTGGAAGCATTGCGTGGTCCGGTGGGAGATACCTTGGAAACTTTAGCAGGTGACGCAAGTGCTAGCCTCTGGGAGTTCACGGCTATGGCTTCTTGCTCTGATGGGCGCAGTGTTGCTGGATTAGTGTGTTTTGTGCACGATCTTGTGATGGGAATGAGCACTTCGCATTGCACTGAGGTTGCTATGCCAGGTGCGATTGCTCAGCGCTTGCACTGCGATACTGGTTCGCCTTTGCCAGCGTTGTTTACTGCATTCGTGGCATTGCAGGATGTAGACGAGAACATGGGTCCGACGCGCTTCCTTCTGCGATCAAATAGTGAGACTTCCCATCAGTACTTTTCCGCAGACAAGACTTCTTTCCTCAACAAAGCAGTTTCACGCATTGCCTTGTTACGCACGGGTGATGCAGTTGTGTATGATGGCCGAGTTTTGCACTCTGGAACAGATAATTATTCTGATAAACCTCGAGTGCTGCTAGTTCTCACCGTCCGGCACATAAGAGATTCATCTGTGGACCAAGCAACTCAGAGGACCCAGAGAGCCTATGCTCGAACGAAGGTGTTGGCCGATTTTAGAAAAGCTGGCGCACTCTTGCAAGAGCAAAGTTACCTTTAGCCAGTTTTAGGCAAAAGAAGCCGAAGCATTGTTGAGGCATCGAGTTGTGTCCTTGAGCCCGCCACGAGTACCACCAGCACAGCCTCGGCAAGTGGAAGTGAGGCTTTTGCAAACTCTGATTGCGGTTTTTTGCAGTTGTTGTCGTGAAAAGTGCATTCCTGCCTCAGGTCCGCAGCAGTTTCTCCGCGGCAAGTTGAAGTGATGAGGGTGGCGCTGAGACCGCAGCCCGGCTGTCCAGCTGTGTTTGCGCATACAATTTCTGGTGGAAGAGAGGAGACACATTTGGAGAGACCAGGCCGCAGCCCTGAGAGCCATGTCAAGACTTTAGAGTCGAGCCGTCGCAGTCCCTTTCGGGCCTCTGCCACTTCAGAGGGCCTGCATCGACAGAGTGGGCAAATGCACGAGACATCTCAGAAGCAAAGCCGGGGTCCAGCCAGCGCGTTGGAGACTTCGATGAAACGCATAGATAGGTCCAACCAAAGCCCCATTCGAGTGGTTGGTGGGCCGGCTCTGGAGGGAACAATCCACAGGCAGGCCGCGCCTCTGCCTGCAGCATCATCCAAAGACGACTTTTTCCCGGAGTCTGCTCACGCTAACGTGTTTCCGGCCACGCAACCTGTTGCTTCTTCACGTGATGCTCCAAGATGCGCTGATGGGAGAGCAGTCATACAGTCTCCTGGCAACAGCCCGCGAGGTCTTCCAGCTGCAAACGGGTCTTGCAAGCTGATCGGGCAGGGAGTGACGTGTCCAGACCCACTACTGACCACTGGGCCACAGGCATCTCCTTTGTCACCGATGGCAAGGACCCCAAGCCCACGTGATAGAAAGAACGCTTGGATGTCAGGCCTGGACTCACGGCAAAGTTTGACATCCTCTTTCCTAGGGCTTGAAAGCAACTCTCCCCCGCAATACGTTTCTGCAAAGCTCCTCCACTCTTCCTCCAGTAAGCGGCGCACCCTTTCGCCCGGAGCATCGTGCGTAGTGTTGCCACCCAGTCCTGAGAGTGTCCCTCGGATCTCAGAGGTGCTTCCTTCACAAGAGACCCAAGACACCCCAGAAGCTTGGCACGTCCAGTCGACGCTATTTGAGATATTTTGCTCACCCGTCTCCACGCCATTTGTGGCCGAGCAAGTTGCCAAGGGGCTCCTGAGCAGATCAGGGGAGGCCCTGTGGGACGAGCTGGTGCTCCTGCGTCCGGTGCAATACCTCGCATGCGCTGTGGTCCGTTTGCTTTCTGGACAGCCTGGGCAGCCCGTGAAGGATGAAGGCTTATGGCGGGAGCATCTTGGTGATGAAGAAACTTATCGAGACTGGTGGAGAGCGCTTTTGGCTCGGTATGGCTTGTATGGTTCAGGAGACTCGCTAGCGAGTGGGGAGGCTACAGAGTTGATGATTGCAGCATGCCGGGTGCTTCGCGATCACTTTGCCAAACCAACGTATTTGCGGAACCTCCGAACAGTCCGCTTTGGAGCGCAGCGACTGCATGATCGTCCCTATGTCCAATCTCATCAGGATTTTGTACTTGGGGAACAGTGGTAAATGAATGGCGTTTCTTCGTGTAGCCTTTTCGGCATAAGGTTATGATGGTTTCCGATACGTCTCCAGTTCGACCTTCACGCGAGTGTATCGCTGCCGCAGTCGCAGCTGAACTGAAAAGGAACTGATAACAGCTCTGGGATTTTTGTGGTTCAGCAGTTCGGTTGTAGTTCCGCCAGGCGAGATATTGTGTAGACTTGTTCAGGCTTGAGCTTCGAGGATCGCGTGTGCAGCCAGACTCGGAAAGATCTTCTCGTGTGCCCAGCCGTCTCTGTGCTCAAGTTCAGCCAAAGCCTTGTGCTCTAGCGGCTGCTTTTCGTGGGTTGCCTGAGTGACCCTAGGATTCCTTTCTTGACTGTTAATTGGTCAGGACAGAGGGTTCCATGATTTTGCTTTGTTGGACTCAGCAATCCATCTGCACGAAGCTAGGAATGCAGAGGGAATGTGTGACGCGTTTAGAAATTTTCCGGGCATTCCGAGTGCCAGGAGCTGCAGGTGGAAATGATTTAGTGTACTATTCGGTGTGCAGGCAAGGCGTCTGCCTCTCATTTCTTGTGTGCGGCCCAATGGACTCCCACAGTCTTGATTGATGGAACGCCCAGCAGTTCTTTCGTAAGAATGAACCCAGCCTCAGCTATAGGCTCGCATCCCCGACTCTAAGCCTTGCACTTGTAACTTGTAACTGAATGACTGCGTGTGTTTCATGGCCATGTTTGAATGTAAGGACCAGGTCCGAGTGGAAGCAGAAACCTTGAGAAGCTTACAGCATCCACACCTCCCACGTGTTGTTGAGAGCTTCGAGGCTGCTTCAGAAACATCAGACACGTGTGGTTTGGGGCATGGACTGCACCAAGCAGGTCCCCATAGGATGTGCCTCGGTCTCGGCAGGATTTCAATCACATCTACATCATCTTTGAAATCGTGGACAACGTACGGCTGCTGAGGTTTATGTCTATTCGCCTTGACACCCGGGCTGGGGTCAGTGAGGGCTGGCTGGCACAGGCCACCCTCGGGTCAGCCAGAGGTTTGTCTCTCGAGACCAGTCAAAGATAGATGTTTGTACGAGTCCCTTAATTCCTGTGAACAGTGCTTGCGAGTGTATTGCCCGTGTATTGATGAATCACGCTGTGGCAGGTGTTCAAGCAGCTCTTGGAGACCCTGGGGTACTGCCACCAGTTGAAGCCGCACAGCATCGTGCATGGTGACATTGGCTTGGACAGCGTGGGTTTAGCATCAATATCGGATGCCGCCAGCTCACCTCACGTGCCTAATCTTCAACGTGAGCAAATAGTCTCCATTGAGTCGGTTTGCACGATCTGCTTTCCGGTTAAAAGCTAGGTCGTCATCTCAGACCTGAACGTCGCCGGTTCGCTGCCGCCACTGGGAATTTCAGGTGCTGAAATGGCACGGACCCATCAAGATACCCGGTCTTGGGAGGAGCACTGCAGCCCGAAGCACGACTGCAATAAACGGAGAGGCACGTGTTCTGTTGTTGGCTTTGCCTCAATATCAGGAGTTTCTTGTAGAAACCTGCTGCTATAAATTACGTGTTGGCGATCTCAGAATGGGAACTATTCTTTGCTGGGCATTTAAGAGGGAGTAGCGATGAAAGGAAGCACGATGTCTGGTGCTGCGGCTGCCTGCTTTACCTTCTCCTCACGGGGCATGTGCCTGGCGATGCTTTCTTCGGTGGAAGGGAGGCATTCCGGTCAAAGGGAGCCACGCCAGACTGGACGCTCGTCCGCCATGCATCAGCGCAAGCCGAAGCGTTGTGCTCCCGCATGTTGGAAAGAAGCTTGGAGTGCAACATTTACATGAAGTAGGGTTTATTAAATTTAGTATACCTTTCAGTCAGTGTGTATAGTCTGTGTCCAAATTGGGGATGATACGTTGAAATCCTACCATGCGCGTGTTCAGATGTTTTCCTTCTGAGCCGGGTTGTTGGGCACAAAAGCAGCAAGGCAATCTGGCCCTACGCCCAACCGCAGCAGACTGCCTGTGCTACCCATGGCTACAATCCGGCAGCAAGTTCTGCTTCAAGATGATCCCGATGCAAGTCTTGGAGAAATTGGCAAAGCTAGAGAATCAGATCCAAGACTGCAAGGACTGCTGGGATCTAGTGTTTCTCCTGCAAGTATTGGTTTCAAAGAATCGTAAACTCAGCACCCTTCTGAAAGGAGGTTGTTGGTGAGGTTGTAGGTGAGCTGAGCTCGAAATCCATTTCCTGCGCAAGCTCTACCTTTGCAAGACTGGCTGTGCCCTCGGATTTCCTCGCACCTTGGCGTTGCAAGGCGCAATTTTTGTGCCGACGCTTTTCGTGTCCTTGGGTTACTGAAGAAGCAACACATGAGGCATCACCACTGGAGACCCTGCAGTTGAAGCTTGGCTTCATGTTTGTCAAACAGAACTGGATCAGGCGAATGAATTCCCGTGGCCCTAATGCTCCCCTGCAAAGTCCACACTGGCACCCAGTCCGGTCTTAACTTACTAGTCGGGTCTGGGCAGGATGTGCGTAGGAGATTGCGCGGAATTGAGGGCAAGAGCAATTGATGTTGCAAGAGATCGCACGAGATCGCAAGGTGCCGATCATTCTTACTGCGGACATGTCTCAGGGAAAGTGGCACACCTTGTTTGAGTTCATTTTATCAGCATGGAAACATGCGCAAGCATGGACATGATTGCGGGAGAGTTTCTTGTGTTTGCTTCCCTGAGATGCGCCCGCAGAAGCATGCGGAACGTTCTATGGAAGCATGTCGTCCTTTGTGTAAGGTCTTTCAGGCCAAGCTTGTAGCAAGACTCAACTTGAAAGTGCCAAAGGTCTTCACGAAAGCTCCGCAAAGACCACAGGCAAACACCTTTTAGTTTCCTCAGGAAGGAAGGAAGAAGGCTTCTTTTGATCTGGGTAGTTTGCATCTAGTGGAGTGCCATGGGCCGTGTTCGGTCTCGCTGATATTGCTGAAGCCGAACTTCCGTTCCCGATCCTCTCCCACTTTCCTGCAAAGTCGAATTCGGAATCATGTGACGAAACAGTGATTTTCCGAGGAAGCCCCTCTTGTCCGCCGCTCCGCTTCTGCAGCTGGGTATATCTGTGCGCTGTGCTGCAGTGATTGCAGTGATTGGAGGGCTTTGAAGTACGTTGTTGGGAGAGAGCACGTTTGGAGGTACCCCGAGTTGAGAAAGTCATGCCACGGCCTTGAAGTCAGCTTTGCTTTTGTGCCATGGGTTTTTCCTGCTTGGAAGGAAGGCCTTCGCTGACAACGCGAGTGGTTTGATTGCCCACGGCTGCTTTGTGAGATGCGGCTCAGCTTCATTTGGAAGATGTGGATGAGCGAAATTGCAAGTTCGACCGGCATGCTAAGGCTGCTTAGACAGGGCTGAAGACCAGCTGGCTGGACACTTACCTTACATTTGCAGAAGCGCTCTGTTTCACAGTCCTCAAGGATCGTTCGTTGTGGCGCCTCTTTGTCGAAGCCAGGGAGGTCGGTTTCAAGACACTTCGTGCTTAGCTCAAGGACCGCGAGCTAGCTAAGCGAAAGGATGAGCGTGGAGTCCTGACAGCTGCCGAACTGGAACAGGCTGGAGCAGTCTAATGGTGGTCCTTGAGCTTTGTTTTGTTGTCGACGCAGTCTTAGTCCAAGGCTGAAACGGACAATGGGGACCTGATCAGTGTACTACACTTGACACCCCCAAACTAAAAAGGGGGCCCTTTTGGTGTACGCCTTTCGGTGTACGCAGGGGACTCCCCAAGCAAATTTGGCGTTGTTTTAGATATAGCAGGAAGGTTAAACTCAGGATCTTTTTTTTTCATTCAATAGGAGGAGAATAGGAGGAGGGTTGCGGAGCTCAGAATCGGTTGTAAATTGACTTCAGTAGGAGGGGCGCTGTGGAGCTCAGTAGCTTTTCTAAATGTAATCAGCTTAAAGGAACAGCCTTTGCTTCTTGGGATCTCCAGGGGGCCCGAAAATTTGGAATAATTGAGGCCCCACAGAAAAATTGTAGTATTGAGGCCCCTAGCAGCTGCTGCATTGTGCCCTTGCAAGATGATTGCCTGGCCTGCTCGAATAAGCGGTTTAATAAGAAATCGATTGTCTTGGAACTGCCGCCAATCCTGATCTAACATTTTAGTTTGAGCAGCTTGGATTCGGACCTTAATTTCTTAGGTTAGGTGAATCCGAATTACCCATCGTTTTCTAAAGCAATTTAGTTTTGATTAAGTATTCTCGGACAGTTTTTCAGGGCACGCAACTTCGCACAATTAAGGCTCCCCAAACGAACCACAATCGCCGACAGTTGGGAGCAGAGGGGATTTAGGCCACCCTTCGCTACGGCAAGGGGCTTGCCCCCCTTCAGGTCGAGGGGTGGTGCCTTCAGTTTCAGGCACTGCCCCACACGCCAAGGGGATAATGATTGAGATTCTGCAGCCTCAAGGGAATAAGCTGAACCTTGCTTTTGCCCTTAGTCTCGCTGCCGGTGCGTGTGTGCGTGTGTGCGTGTGTGTTTGGTACGACCACCCATGCCCCATCTCTGAGACGGTGCCCCCAGCTTTGTACCCTCGTAAGAGATCACAAGGGGAAGAGCTTGTC
>CAJNIZ010003721.1:0-22990 GCA_905231905.1 Symbiodinium pilosum | reverse complement strand
CTCCCCTTAAGCACCAGTAAGTAATTCAAAATTTTTGTGTGTCAGTCGCCAGGATTCTAAGGTTGCAGGGTTTGCATTTGGGTTGTGGGCCTGGAATTCTAGGCCCCGACTCACGAGTAGGGCTTTGGCAGCCTTTGCCGTCCTCTCCGTCAGTGAGCTTGATGATCACAACGACCTTGTACCATGGGGCTACTCCATTCCTATAGCTCTGAGGATTCAAAGTCCCTAAACCCTAAACCCTTGAGGCTCCCAGAAATCTTCATGAACCCAAAGAGCCACTTAAGACTTATTGCAAGTTCTTTTGCTACTGGGACTAGCTACTAGGATTACCTACTCTTACTAGTAGGTGCGTGTAACACCCCCTTGTGAGGTCCAGGGGTCTTGTTCATGGACAGTTAGAAGGAGGTTACATAGGCTTCATATAAGGTTTTATGGGTTTATATGGATAGAAATACATATTTTCAGTATCTACAAGTGGGGTTATACATCCCCAATCTATGTCACGACCATAGCCTACATACATATATTCCCTCTCATAACAGCCTTAAGAACCCTGCATCCCCCTGTCTCTCTCTCTCTCTCTCTTTCTTACTCTATCTATAAAGATAGATAGACACATTATTCCCCTATATTATGAACGCTTATAACCCCACTCGTAACCACCCATGAACCTGTAAGAGAGCCCTTGACTGGCTTTCTCGAGGGGTGCCTTTCTAAATGGCCAGATCAGCAAAAATTGGAATTTTGGATTATATAATGTTATATAGGTACAGTGTAAGGATGTCAGGATATAACACGGTGTAATTTGGGGTCTTGAAATCCCTTGCACTAAGGAGTGTAGTTTATTGGATTCCCATTTTCAGGTTCGAGCTATCCCTTGAGTTACACCTCACACCCCAATCCTAAACCTTGAACGCTAAACCCTAAAACTTGCATGAACCCCAGGTTGTGGAGCCTCTCTCCACAGGCGGCATTGATGAATTTCGCCGTGCCACTCTGGAGACGTTGCGTTCATGCAGGGTTCTTGACTTTGGGTACTGAATAGGGTTTAGGGTTTAGGGTTGGACTTTGGGTTTCGGGTACTGTATGGGGTTTGGGATTTAGGGCTTGGCTTATGGTGTCAGGTTTCAGGGTTCAGGTTTCATTGCTTATGGCTCAGGGAAGAGGGATCTGGTTATTCTTCTCAGAACTGTTTCGCTGGGAGTGGTTTCGGGCCCCTAAGCCCTAAACCCCTAAACCCTAAACCCCAGACCCTAACCCCTAAACCCCTAAACCCTAAACCCATTCTACAGATGTAGGGTCATTGATTTGCTCCAGCCAAAGCCCTGGTCAAGTCAAATTAGGCTTAGCTGTAGAAGCTGCGCAGGGCCGATGGAGACAGGCGTGGACTTACATGAGCCATAATCTTTTCTCCTTAAGGGGGGTTTATATAAAGGATTATATAGGAGAGTACTATAGGGGTTACTCAGGAGGATATTTGGAGTTTAGACTATGGCTCACATGGTAGTTTCCAAAAGCAAGGGAGCCCAAACGATAGACCCCAGGGTTGTCGCTGCCGTACTTGGGAGCTAGCTCACGGGAAACGTGCAGAGGTGAAGCTCATTCCCCTACTTTTATGCTCTTCTCACCATGTGCCTAATTTGTGCCCCAGACGGATCAACGATTTCGAGATTAACCTGTGTATAGAATATGCTATCGATCAGACCTCGTTTGATTTTTGTGCAGGGTTTTCAGACCCTAATGGCTAAACACTAAACCTTAACCGCGTGGGTTGGGTTTAGGCATGAGGGTGCGGGTTGTCGGGATCGCTGCATGGTTGTCAGCCGCGTGAGCGGCTGAGACTGGACTACATGTTGACACCCGCTCGATGAACAGCCAAATGAGCTATAGTCTAAACTCCTGGCTATATAGGGGCTTATATGGGGCAGTATTAAAGGGCTTTTTCAGCAGGGTACCAGGAGAGCTTAGACGTAACTATATATAGCTCAAATGACGATTTTTTGGGCACTCTTTTTTGGTGCCCCTCTTTACCCTCAAGAACTATTTTGAGTGACTCAAACCTGTCTGGGTAAAGTCACTGCTTTCGAGAGGCTCGGCAGCAAGGTATGAAAAACAACTATCGTCACATGCCATTTGTCAAAGAAATTGCCTAATTTAGAAGCAAACCTGAACTCTTAACTAAACCCTACTCTCTCTCCATTATCGATCCAACAGGTGTAGGCCCTACAAACCTTAAGTAAGCTTCTCTCCTTAAGTCCAATGCTGCTACCGGAGGAGCCTTACATTCCCTATAACCCTGAAGTTCTGCTCCACACCCCAAACCCTTAGTCCTGAATCTACTCTTGAAGGAGACTCAACAGCTACTTGCAGCACTTCAGGCCCTGGGCCTCCACTGCGAGATCTCAAAAATTGGGATTTCCATAGACTGGGTGTCCGCGGTTTAGGGTTTAGGGGGTCCTTGTGTCATAGGGTTTTTGTGCCATAGGGATTATAGTATAGTGGGCTGCACACTAGGGCCCCCTGTTTATGGACACCACCGCACTACCACAGCTTGGCTTTTGATGAAGGGGTTGGAGGGTGAAGTTGGATTAGCCTGGGTGCAAAAGTGCGTGTGGAGTGGGGAGGTAAGGGATAAGGGCCTCGTGTTGATGGCTGAAGTTTCTTTCGCATTTCCTGCAACTGAAATGCGCTTAGGGTTCAGGATTTACATCCCTGCATGTGTCAACCGTACACCTTAAACCTTATGAACCCTATCAACCCTGGACCCTAGGGGGGTTTGGGGTTGGTTTTAGGGCCCAAGCTCCTGTGGAGATGGATCGGGTTGCTTCTGTTGTAACCCTATCTAACTTTGATTTCCATTTCATATCCCATCTTTTTCCCATCTGATTCCTCATTATAGCGATTTACATTGTCTTTCCATTCCTTCATTCCCTAAACCCTAAACTCGAAACCCCGAACCCCCAACCCTAAACCCTAAACCTTAAGCCCTCCCGACGCGGAAGGCGATGCCTGCTCTGCCTTTCACAGACCTCGTCTTGGGCCCTTCTGCCGCAGTTTAGGGTTTAGGGTCCTGCGGGTTTAGGGGGTAGGGTTCTGAGGGTTCTGAGGATTGGCGGGTACTGTTCGGTTAGCTCTCCACAAGGTTGCGTCGAACGCCGCGTTTTTCTATAGCTCTACAACCTACTTGGAGGTTCAGGGGACGACGTGGTAAGTAGTTAGTACATATATAACATATATAGTAACCTAGCTATCCCGATGATGAACCTACTTAGTCCCTGACCCTCCAGGACTCCAACCCTAAACCCTGAATGGTACAGTAGTTTGCATCTACTTTTCCAGTAATACTTGGTTCCCCTAAACTCTAAAACCCTCGGATTGTGTAGCCCCTTAGAGCTACCATTGGAAGGCTTTAAAAACATATATTTTAGGGAAATACTGCAAAATAATGCAAACAAAACTGCAAAAATTACCTTAAACCGTAAACCCTACACCCGTAGACCCTAAACTCTAAACCCTAAACCCTAGCAAAAGCCCCCTCAGGATGCTGAGGCACTACTTTGGGTTCTTGCGGATGGGATTTCCCAGGGTTTAGGGTCTAGGGTCTAAGGTTTCGGGTTCAGAGTTTGGGGTCTAAGGTTTAAGGTTTAGGGTCGAAGATTTAGGGTTTAGGGTTAGGGCTTTGATGTCTCTGAGTTTGTACCGCTGCCTTATGACCCTGTGCTTTACGAGCCCTTGTGGGGGCTTCCTGCAATCAAACTTCTAAGCTATCAACCCCTCATACATGCAGAGGGGTCTTGAATTAAGACATGCGCTGCCCACAATCGACGGAAAGTTTAATATAGGGGCCTAAATCATTACCAATGTTATGGTTCCATAGTCCTTATTAACTACAGTCTATGGTACCTCAATTGGACCTCATTCATCGAGTGTTAAACACACTCTGTTTCACCTTGATCGAATCTGAATCATGTCCGCTTTAACCTCAATTGGACTTCAAAATGATAATGGTAGCTGTTTAGGCCCCTGAAGTTTAAGAAGTGGGTATTTCCCCCTCTCAGCCTTGCGGAGTGCTTATGCAAGTGCACCCACCTGGTAACTCCCCACCTCGAAGCTTCCTTATAGTCCCCCTTAAGTAGATAGACTATGGGGTATATGGGGATCTTATTATAATATACCCAAAGCCATATTCTATTTCTTTTAAGGGGGACTATAGCTCAAGGACTTTGTCCAGAGACCTTGCAAACTGTCTAAAACGCGAGGAATCCATAGCGCACTAACCCTGCAAATGTTTAGAAACAAACTTTGCCCTGAGCGCGGACAACGCAATGCTTGGGATTCCCTAAGGGAGCCCATGCTGCCTGAAAGAAGCTGTATCTTATTGAATCTTGTTGAACCTCTCCAGCCAACAAAAGTCCTGAACACTGTAGAAGGAATAACTACCAATATCCCCTCCCCATATCTGCATGATAGAATGAAGGCATGAATCTATCCAAGAACCTTCTTCTGGCTAGAGAAGCCCTACTGCAGATATCCTCTGCCCATATCCGCATGATAGAATGATGGCCCGATCTACCCCAAAACCTTATTGAGGCTATAGAAACCCTAGATTGTAATTCCTATAAACCCCATGTTCCATGTTCTTTCCATTTTTCCATTTAGGCCCGTGACCGAAGCCTCAACCCGAAAAACTATGTAACTCGGTCAAGGGTTCAGGGCTCAGGGTTTCAAAGGGAGCCAGCTGCTGAGCTATGCTGAGGCTCGCATGCGCAGCTGCCGGGGGCTCCCCCAGAATTGCCATTGCCGCCGCTGCTGCCGGAGGTCCCCATCTTTTGGGGGTAGCGTTTTGTGGATCAGCGCTGAATATCGGGAATATTCGAGCAGGAGCAGCGAATGCAGAGGTGGCGCTTTTCGGTTGGATGGCTAATTACAGAAGTCTTCAAACAGTACTCGGGAGCACGGAGGGATTTCCTCGTGCCAAACGCTGAGTAGCATTCTGTTTCTCAGACTGCTGCTTAGAAAGAAAATGTTCAATATCCAGAAAAGCAGCACAAGCCTGGTTGCATGTGTGCGCGCATTTCCAAAAATAGGGCTAACTACCCGAGACCCTAAACCCTATTATGTCACACGCTACTTGGATCCTAGTACGGGCCTAAGAAGGGACTCCCATGTTTGAGAAGCTTTCAATGTTTGCGAAGTTTTCAGTTGAACCTGTGACATTCTCATGCTTCCTGAAGGCTTCAGGGCCTGCTGGAAGCAATCATGTCCTGGTATGTTTTTTGATGGTGGCAAGCATTCGGAACAACAACGGTTCAAAGAGCTTACATCACAGGATTTCCCTTGCAGCTGGAGCTTGATAGGGTTTGTGGAACCTTGTGCAGCAAAAATGCAGGCACCTTCTTGAACGTGGCAGGGGGAGCTTGTATTTCACCTAGTCAGTGCAGAGTATGAGCATGCATGGAAGCCTTGAATGACGCTGCCTCACTACATATGCAGTTGCAGCAGGCCGCTTTGGAAGAAGTGCAGTTGCAAAGAAACAGCCGGCCCCTGAACCCACCTGCGTAGACCCCGTGAGTCCTTATCGCAAGAAGTTTTGTTGAGAACTTGCTGGTTGTTAGTAGAGAGTGAAGGAATGGATTCCTGTAGTAGCCCGTACATAATGCACAACGATGTAGTATTTTGCATGTCTGTCCAATTCCGCTTTCCGGTTAACAATCCAAAAGAGAAGGCAGCTGGCCCACCAGCAGTGCTCAGCAGCCCAGACGAAACAGCTGAGTCAATGCTGAACGTAGCTTTCAACCCCTCCCGTATGAAAAACGAAAGTGTAATAAACAACAGCCGTAATTGCAAATAGCATCCCTATGTGAAACCAGACCATTGCCGGGTTAAAGGTTTGACCACAAAACCTGCGTTTTAGGGTTCAGGGCTTAAGCCGGGCTGAGGATGGGTGAGTGATTGTCAATGGAGTGCTTCCACATACATGTTCAGCTGTCTTAATGGTTGAAAGATGGGGGGGGCTTCCAACATTAGGGGACCCCATTCTAGACACCAAAACACAAAAATCTTATTGCGCCCCACCCCCCTGTTTACAAGGACACCTGAACCCTAAACTCTAAACCCAAGTGAGCTATAATCTAAACTCCTAGTATCCCCCTTAATAACCCCTATAGTATTCCCCTATATGATGCCCTATATATCCTCCTTGAAGGAGTTTAGACTATAGCCCATGTGTGGATTTGGCTCATGGCCTGCTACAGTGCCCACCGGATCTTTTCTTCGCATTGCAGGTTTAGGGTTTAGGGTTGGCTGCAGCAGCAGAAGCCCTTCTTCAGTGGAACGGCTGCTAGGATATGCATTCAAGGGTTAAGGGTTTATAGGGTTCATCGGGTTTATAGGTTTACAGAGATTACAGGCTTTATGGATTTAGAGGGGGTTATCGTTTAGGGCTCATTTCTAGAAAGCCTTCGAAGCGCTAGTATTTCACGCCCCCGCAGCCCTACACGTCAAAGCCTTCACCCGCCTCCAACCCCCCCCCGGCTACAATCCTCGAAGTGAAAGCTCTGACGCTGTTTTACTTTCCAGTTCTTGCATCGGTATGTGCCAAAACTTGGGGAGCTTATATCTAGAAAATGCCGAAGTCCTCAAATATGGTTGTTTCCCTAAATAGGGACCCCAATACAACCCCCCAAATATTATAATCCTTATTATGGGTACCCCAGAAAGATACCGTTGATTTTGGGAAACCAACTAGAGAGGTGGACCAGAAGCTTGGCACCTAAATCCCGGCAGAGCCATAAGCTCCTGATAGCCCTGCACCTGCCAATCATTATACGGCTGCATTCCTACTCTAGGGTTGAGAGGGCTTATAGGCGGGTTTATAGGGTTTATAGGATTTATTCGGTTTAGGATTTAGGTTCTAGGGTTCAGGTTGTCGAAGTTCGTCATCTGCTGTTGCGCCCCGCGTACTCCGAAGATTTGGGGGTATTTATTGCAGAACGGATCATAATTTGGACAGGCATTCACATCTTAAGCTGTAAGCTAAGGTTACTACTCATCTCTCATGAGCAGAGCGCATACGTACCAATTAAGTTCAAGTTTAGCCCCTGGCCCCGAACGCAGCGGTAGAAAACTACCCCGCAAGGCTCAAGCCAAGAGGCCAGAAGGCCGGCAACAAGCAAAGAAACCCTAATCCCTAACGCTTATAAACTCCTACACTCTACAAAGCCCCTAGCAACCGTAATTACTTGGCCTTGAGACTCCTCAAGCCCTAAACCGCCGCGCCACCAAAGTCCTAAGAACCCTAAATCCCTGCCACCAGGAGATCTCCAACAACCTGTAAATCCCTAGCCCTAGATCCCGACACCCCACCAACAAAAAGGAAGCTACTTGGCTACACAGCAAAAAGCCGTCAATCCTTCCGCTTCGAAAAGCTTCATACACCCTCCAAACTGCTGATAACCAGTAGACCGAGGTACTTTGCCCTAGAACCTTTAGCGTCCTAGACCCCAAGGCACCTGAAAAACTTTACACCACTACATAGCAAAAAACCTAGCAAGCCTAAATCATTACCCGGAGCTAAGGGAAACCCCGGGCCCCAAGGCCCTAGGACCTGAATCTTAAGCCCTAAACCCTATAAGCCTAATAGGCCCACACCCCGTAAAGCCCTAATAGCCTTAAGGTTTTTAAGCCGCACTATCCTCACTGGGAGCAGTCTTGACAGGGCTGTATGGCCCTACCCACACTGATGATGTGTACCTGCGAGGGCTCCACAACCAGGATCTCATGTTGTTGCCAATCTTTGCGCCATCAGTGCTGTTCCCAAGTTATGCTGCTGTGCTGTTCGCGCATACCTGCTGACCCTAAGGCCCTCCCTCGGCCAAGGCTTTAAGCCTCAAACCCCTTGCCCTAAACCCTATACCCTGGACTTCTAAATCCCATTAAGCCCTCAACCCCTAAATCCCATTCATTAAGCCCTCAACCAGATACCCTTAATTATGCCCTCAACCCTAAACTCCCAAACCTTATAAGCCCTAAGCCAAGGTACTCTGCCCTGCTGCCGAGACGCTGATTATGCTGCTTGGAAGTCGCGGGCAGAGGCCGAGGCTTCTCCGAAGGCACCCCCTAGGATGCTGGGATGGAGAAACAAAGGCATAGGGTTTCGGGTTTAGGTTTTAAGGTTTATGGCTAAAGTTTAGGATTTATGGTTCAAGGTTTAGGGTTTGGGGTTTCCCTTTAAAGGGGTTCTAGGGGACATATAGGGGTGTCAAGGGATAATATGGCTATGTAGAAGGATGTATAGCGACATAAAGGGGGTGTGTGTGTATGTATATATATATGTATACCTCGAGGGATAGATGGGGATGTACAAGTTTAATGGGTTAGGGTTTAGATTTAACCATAAAGTGCGGGTTATCGTGTATATAATACACAGAAGAAGTATCTTGTTCTGGAAACCTTTTTGTAGGGCTGCCGATAGGCAGAATACGCCATGCGGGGCGTAGATAGTGTAGAGGCTCTATAGAGCTTTATAGGCTTGATAGGGGCTATGCTGGGAACACAGCTAGGTCTAGGGTTAGGGTATGGATTCAGAAGGTGTGGCTGCATTACAGTAGAGGGTTCTGGTGAGCGTCTGGGGGTTCCTTAGGAATTCTGGTGGGTGCATATATTAGGGTCCGTTTGTGGTGATCAGAGTCCTACGCCTGTAGAACAAAAACAAACGGAATAGTGGCTTCTACGAGTTTCATCGGAATGCAGCGGGATACATACGGTTTAGGGTTTAGAGGGTGAAGGTACGTACAACAAGTTTTAATGCAGGGGACAGGGGATGTAGGGTTTGAGTTCCGGGCTTTGGCTGAATGTAGGTTCCAAAACATTTGAGTGGGCTGTTCGGACCCTTTTACTGTGAGAAGCAACATGAGTAGTATTTTATTTGGGGATGCTATGGTACCCAATATAGAGTAAGATTCTATCCTCCTTTTGGGGTATAGTATTCTATATAAGGAGCATAATCTTACTAGATTCAACCACCAAAACAACGCTACTCACATGTTGTAAAGGAATCACCTCGCTAGCTGTTCAGGTTTCCACAATAGGAAGCCCTAAACCTTGGGTACTGCCCCCACCCAGTAACAGTCTATATTAGGGGTCCTATTAAGGGCTATATATAACCGTATGAAAATTTTTATCCAACTGCTACTGAGGGGGGCAGTACCCAAGCTAAACCCTAAACTGAAGGCTAATACATGCTTTCTATCTGTAGCTGAAGTCAGTCAGGCTTAGGGTTTATGAGTTTGGGGCTTGTAAGGCGCTTTGAAGAGAATGAAGGTATGCTTCTGGAGGGGGTTGTATTTCCCCAAGCCCAAACCCAGATTTCCGCGAGTTAAAAGAATTTAGGGGTTTGGTTTTTGAGGTACCGAGAATAAGGAGTATAGTGCATCCAGGTGTGTAACGGGTCTGCTAATCATGGATGTAACTCCCCAACCTTCTATAATCCCAATAGCCCCCTGCAGAATCGCAATCACCTACGTAGTTAATCGCGTACATAGCAAAACCCCCTAAACCTTAAACCCTACATCCTAAACCCTAAACCCTATATAGTCCCTAAACCCCCCTAAACCTTAAACCCTAAACCCTATATAGTCCCTGAAGCCCCTTAACCTTAAACCCTAAACCTTCCTAAACCCTCCTTGTTCCTGGCAGACCGACATCATGGAACCGCAGAACAGCGACTCGGACAAGGCCTCGCCCCTAAGCTCTGTCAGGGCCTCGGCTTAGGGTTTAGGGTTTAGAACGTAAGGGTTTAATGGCCTGGGGTTTGCGAATATATTTTTGACTTCGGGGTTTGAAGATTTGGGGTTAAAGGATTTTGAGGTTTAGAGTTTAAGTTTAGGTTTCGGAGGCTTGCCGTCATTGAGGAAGCAGGGACCTACAGAG
Organism: Symbiodinium pilosum; assembly: GCA_905231905.1. Taxonomy (NCBI): domain Eukaryota; class Dinophyceae; order Suessiales; family Symbiodiniaceae; genus Symbiodinium; species Symbiodinium pilosum. The sequence continues at coordinate 13,060 of CAJNIZ010003721.1, read as the reverse complement.
CCCAATTAATTGAAGAATATACTATGCCAGACTCTATGTGATACTAGGATCCCTGTGCTGTGTAAGGGGGATGGGTTCTCTTGCATTTCTGTCTAGGGGCCCCACCTTCAGTTCCCAAACTCCGAAGTTGCTCCGCGTCCTACGCCCTATTCCAGAACCACTGCAGGGTTTAAGGCTTAGGGGTCCGTAGGGATCGAGTTACCCAAATAGTGGGTTCTAGGTTCTACATACCTTATAGATCCTTATAGTTACATAGCCCAGTAGCCTACTATTTCAGCAGCTGGGAGCCCTAGGGGTCTAGGGTTTGGGGTTTAGGCCCTTCCAGAGTCTGGGATGTATCTTCTAGTCTCATCACGCCCCCCCCAAAACAAGATATGTCGCCTTAATGAAGTATTGTATACTAGGTGGAGTGGGGATGTTGTGTATTATCGGCAAGCCAGAGAATCGCACTAGGATCCCTAGTATGCAAGGATTTCTTACTTAAGATGTGTTGGACGCTGTGGGAAGTCTTTTAGGTTCAGCCCCTCTCCAAGGCCAGCCCATGCCACGTCCACGTCGAAGGCTTGACCAACAATGCGTCTTTGACAGCAAGGGCTTCTTGGGGTTACAGGAGTATGGGAGTTCCTCAAAATAGCCTCTATAGACTTTTTAGCAGAGACCCCCCCTTAGCCCGCGAATGGTCCCCACCTCTTTTGAGAAGCTTGAAATTTGGAGTTGGCGTGCAGCGCAAACATCATGCTGCAAGAGGCTGTGAGGAGCCCATTTTCTTGTATATATAGGGATTATAGGGTATGTATTGGGGCTATATTGGGATAATGGAAAAGAAAATGGAAACTACTATATTATTGGGGGTTATATTGGGAGATTGTTGGAGCTGGGGTGATTCCGATTCTGTTCATTCGTCTGGACATTGCTGTTTCCAGTCCCTTATTCCTTTCGCAGAAGTTGCAGGATCTTCAGAAATGGAGTGTCGACTCTCTTCAGTGCACGGTGTTTAGAAAGAATGCCTTGGCTTAAGGCTAACTCCCCCCCTCCTGCACTGCCGCCCCATCGTTCCCCTGCAATTAGCCTTCAGGCTCTAAGCAAGCCGGATTTAAAGGGGAACCTTGGGGTGGGTGGTATAGGGGGGGTGGCTAGGGAACTTGCAGGGATTGGGAAACCCACAATAGAAGCTTGGGGCTTTCATGCTGCCGGACTTCAAGTGGGAGAGTGAGTGGCACTGGAGGTCGCTGATCTCTTCGCCTTTGTTTTGGAAAAAACATTGGTTCACGTTTACCGTGGTTAAGATTATGAGCATCTCCTTTATGGGTTACCTTCCATGATCAAATAATGAAATACGGATTAATGCGGGTTCAATGTTTTGTAATAGGGGAGGTGGTTAGTACTGCAGCCGGCCTTACACAAGAGCGCACAGGGAGAATTGTCCATCTTTAATTTGAGGCCGTAGTTGCCTGAGTAGGGAACACCATCACTCCATATCACCCCTATCCCGCCGAACGCCCGAGACAATAGGTTGTCCTTAAACGGGGCTTTATCAAGGGCTATTAAAATTTCAATCCTTCTATCCATTGTGGCACCGCTATTGAAAGGCGGAATGGCCTTGACAATAGGTGCATGACCCGCGGTCCACAAACAAAACCGTGGGTTTGGGGTTTAGGCAAGACTTGACGGTTGTTACCTGCAATAAGTATAGTTCTCACAATAAGGATCCCACTTCGGTTCCCCTAAATATTACGTGCCCGAGTATAATCTATAACCAGAAGGGGCCTATAATTTTAAGAACAACCCATATGTTCTTCTTCTCAGGATCATTATGTTCATGACCCTAAACCCTAAACCCTAGACCCTAAACCCTAAACCCTAAACTGTCTCATCATTATCATTAAGCCTGTAGCCTCCCTAAACCCTCAGCTCTAAAGTCGGGAAACACTTAAACCCTAAACCCCTCAACCTTAGAACTCCTAGACCCTAAACCCTGAAACCCTTAGACCCTAAACCCCCCTGAACCCTAAAACCCTCAAACCCTAAAGCCTGACCCTACACCTGCAACCCGGACCCTTCACCTCTCAGGGTGGCTACGCTGCAAAAGCAAAGGCCAAGCCGACAAAAAGGCACAACCCTGCACCTCGGCCGTGACTTGAGGGTATTTGAGGTTTATGCAATACAGCAGCGAGCATAAGTACCACTGTCGTGGTCCCAGATTGCTTGTATTAATTTTGGATACTTCAGACAGATCTAGAAGCAATGTTGCAAATCACTCAGGCATTACATTCCACTTTATTTCTGGCAAATACTACAGATTTTTGCACAAATGAGCCTATGAGGAGTGTCCCTCCACTCACCGCTAACGTCCCAGAACTGTAGTTGTTGGGACCTCCGAAACAGCACGGGGGTTACCAAGATCCTAAGCCCCTTTTTGGGGGGCGGCCCTTCTGCAAGCAATCCTGCAAACGTTCTAGTGGGCTCCCACATCACCACATGGGCATTTCTCAAAAGAGCAGGTTCCCCTATACAACCCTAGATTTAGGGTTTTGGGGTTTAAACCCTGACATATGAGAGGCCCTGGGTGTTCTCATAGAAAGTCCATCTCTTCCTCGTAGCAACCAAAAAAGGCTTGCTTCGGGCACAAAGCATCCCTGCGTACCCGTTCCTGCATCCTTGCCCTCTAAACCTAAATCCTAAATCCTGGCAAGTTCAGGTGCAGAACATCTATTTGGGACCCCTTCCTCTGCCATAAACCTCCATAGATCCTCCTATAGAATTCGTTTGCAACCCTTTAGACACGCTTCAGGCGCAGAAGATTTGGTGCCATTTCTTCATCGATCCCACAATGCTCCGAAATGGCTTTGACGTCAACAAGAAACTCATAGGCCTTTGAAAGGGGCAGGTTTTATCAACTTCTCTATTACCCTTAATCCCTATATAATCCTTATCCAGCCACAAAGATTTCATGTTTATAGTACTTTAGTGAAAAGGGTTATATGGGGGAGTGTTATACGGGTTACTGACGGGGATACCAGGAGTTTGGAGGATGGCTCATATGTTTCAGGTCTTGGTGAGGGATTCCGTGTTATTCTATAGGGCTGGAGATTAGGTTTTCTGAGGGATGGTAAGCCACATACGGCTGGAAAGTTTGTTTCTCGGGACTTTGGAGGGTGTCTGGGGAATTCCACCGGTGTTATAGGCGATGATCAGTTTCCTTCGAGAGAAAGTTTTGGCTGGTGTGCATAATTAGGCTGTGTAGGTGTTGGTGGGTTTTCGTTGGGGCATTGCGGGAGATCATGGGTCATTTCACGGCTTTACAAACTCGACTCTGCACGGATGGAATGAAAGCGTTGAAGAATCGAGGTTCTCCTTTGTGGGTTCCTTCTATGCGGCATGCCTCATGTCTTGGGGATACTCCTCGGAAACTGATGATTGGGTCATGTTCCAAGCGCATTGTTTCAAATCATGTTGAGAGAGAAGGCACGAGCGATTTGGAAATAGATTGCTTTGTGGGGCCTACCGTGAATAGACTTGGCGTAGTTGCAGCTCGTCTCGTGTCTTGCTTACTTAGATCTGCGACGTGAAGCCTTTTTACAGGCCCCAGTCTTCTTGCGATTGCGCATTCCGCGGACACTCTCCGTAATTTTTCAACATGCCTTGTTTGTTTGGTACAATCTGTCAACAACTAATCGGCAGTTCGAAGGGAAAGAAAAAAGGTCCCAGGTAGTTGTCCCTACAGAATTTGCTTTGATACTCCCTAGAACCCATGCCCCCAATGCCTACTAAGACGCAAGGCTACAGGCTTGAGGTTCAAAAGATGTTTGGCTATATTCCCCCTTAAGTAGATAGAATATGGGGTATATGGGGATCTTATTAGAATATACGCAAAGCTATGTTCTATCTACTTCAGGGGGACTATAGCTGCAGGGCGCCGCGGGATCGGAATTTACAGCCACACGGTTTTAGGGTTTAGGGTTAGGACCAGCCTCCAAAAAGGAAGGACGTCCAGGGTCCAGGTGATGCAACCCCGGTATGATCGTCATGGTAAACCACTACTCTAAACTCCCTCTAAGGCCTGAACCCTTAACCCTACACCCTAAACCCTACACCTTAAACCCTAAGTCCTAAAGCGCCATCCAAACAAGTACCCGGACCCTTGGGACCTGGCACAGCCAGGGCATGGCGGCGCCAATACGAAGCGAATCTACGAGGAGACAGGCAGACGACGGAAGGGTTCAGGGTTTAGGGTTGGGTGTTTAGGGTTTAGGGTTTAGGGTTTAGGGTTGGGAGTTAGGGCTCAGAATTTGGGTATACTTGGAGGCCCATGGGACTTAGTAACTACTTATAACTGGACTTATGACCCTACTTATAACTTCCCTAAATGGGCTTTTAGGGGTTACCCCAACTATAAGTAGGGTTATAATCACACTCATAAGCAGTTACTTAGTCCCATGGGCCTCCAAGTAAGGTTTAGGGTTGGGAGTTTAGGGTTAAGGGTTTGGAGTTTAGCGTGCGGGGTTTGTGGTCAGGACTTGTTGGGGTTTCCATAAATTGGGGGCCCCAATATACCAAAAGGGGACCGTCGATTTTATGGTGGAAGCCCCTTTCCAATCCCATTTTGTGAGGGGTGTGTTTGAAAAATGTTCATCCGGATTAGGGGTTGGGGAGTGTGTTCTTATGGGCGAGCTATCCTCATTTATAACCTCTTGTATGATCCCAATGTCCATGTGATTTTTCTTTTGCATCGCCTATAATTACGCGCAAACCACGGTCTCATCGTGTCCTTGATGTCTTCCCTTCGCAATGGTGCAAATGTAGGTGGGTAGTTTCCCCATACAAGTCTTGTTTCGCCCTTGTATACCTCTCAGCCTTGTTCCCTTGAGAAGCTGATGCCTGAGGAAGCAGCTCAAGGTTTTGAGGTTCATGGTTTTAAGGTTTAGGGTTCAGGGATGTAGGGTTCTGACGTACAGGTTTTAGGGTTTGAAGGTTTAAGGTGTGAAGATTCACGTTCAGAGTGGCTTCGTCACGGTTCAGTTTTGGCTGCGACCTAGGTCATTGCTGGATATGATGGGTATACGTTTATAATCATGTAAATATAAGGTCATATATACATATGTATATCGGTGCCAGGGCATCCCCCTCTGTGTTTTTGTAACTTTGTATCCTAGGGGGTCCTTTGAAAATTACACCATGAATCTACACTTTCTCGAAACAAAGGTCCAGATACTAAAGCCTTATACGTTTCCACCTTTCAATCATCAACCCACAAAAGCGTTAAACCAACGGCGGCCCATGTAGGAGGAGCATCGGTTTACTGGTTAAAGGGTTGGGGGTCCAGCGTTCAGGGAAGGTGTTTCGAGACATGAGGGGTGTCTTGAAACACTGGGGTCAAACTATTCGACGATTGAACCATCCGACCAGTAAACCATGAAACCAGCAAAGCAATAAACCATTAAACCAAGGGCTTTGTGCCCATGTAGGAGGAGGATTGGGTTAATGGCTCCATGGGTTTCTGTATGGCGAAAACCTTTGGTTAATTGTTGAATGGTTTGATGGTATAACGGTTGCTATCTGAACCTGTGTTTCGAAACAGTACTGTTGCCTAGGATTCTGCCTTGGAAGGCCACGAAATGCAGTGGCGCGATACCCTCCCACGCATATGTATACATTTATGTTGTATATGTATGATGGTGATCGCTCCCACTAGTATAGAATGGTGCCATACTGGGAAATTTACTATTGGAGGGTAGCCATTATACTATAAGATGTCCCTCAAGCGCACGCCTGTGAGTATTCCTTGCGCAAGGGGCCAAGATTCGACTTCGAGGTCGTGGCAGCGGCCACCACGAGGCCCAAAGGCATGTAAAGAATTCAGGGTTTAGGGTTTCGGGCGTAGGGCGTAGTCAAGTGATTCTCCGGGTGGAGAGGTATCGAGGCATACGGACTGTAGACCTCATATGGCCTCATTACTGTTGCGCTAGACTTGTGTGAGCTTTGTGTACGGGGTACCCACCTGGCAACTACTCACCTGGGGTGTCCTCGATTCAGGGCTCGGCAGTTTGGGGTCACATAGGGGGGGATGGAGCGTTGAGGCTTCAGGACTTAGGGTCTGAGATTCAAGTTTTTGACACCTGTCAATATTTTCAGCGTGGCACATGGCAGTAGCTCGCAGAATCCAGTTAGCAGGGTACAGGATAAAGCTAAGTTGCCTGAGGCATTCGCTTGCACCGGGGGGGGGGGGGGGGGGCCACTCAAAACCCGGAACAGCCGAGCCCTATTCCCCCAACCTACTTGCTGGTGGTTAGAAGGGAATAAGGGTATATATCTCATAGGGATTCTTCAGTCTGATCCACAACGCCAGCGCCCTCAATCATTGAGTAATTCGCCACCTACCCTCTATTTGGGCCTAGGTACCCACATGTACCCACTATTAGGAGCCATATATTCATATCCCTAATTAAGGGTTAGGTTTTGGGTTTAGGAGGGTCCTGGTACATGCTAGAAAGTAGTTTCTCAGGGCGAGCGCGGCGAAGCTCCTGTACCTCTAATGCTTGCAGCGGGGGGCTAAGAGCTGTGCTTGTTAGGTTGAGAGTTTTCTTGGGAGCTTGCAACCTTTTACCCAAGGTTTGGGTTTAGGGAATCCTGGGATATGTCGTTTGCAAACTTCACCGCCGGCCGTCGCCTTGGGTTGGCTGCTTGCATACAACTTACTGGTTCTTTGTAGGGAACAAGAGAGTACTTCTCTTCGACACATGCTCACAGCCTATGAGAGCTATATTCTAAACTCCGTTAAATCGTGGATTATATAGAAGAGTATTATAGGGGTTATTAAGGGGGATATGAGGAGTCTAGACTAATAGTGACTCTAGCTCATGAGACTTCATCGGTTTTCCCAACGCCTTCCAGCTTGATCCAAAGTCTTTGCGCACGAGGCACGAGTACAGCAAGCAAGACCACAGGGGTCAGGGTGCAAGATTCAAGGTTTTGGCGCTCAAGAGCAGGCTCGACCTACTTATGCGATGGCTGTTTTGAAAATGCAGGGTCTAGGGACTTTAGGAGGGACCCCTAATAGGGACCCTTAATCCCATTACCATATATAACCCTTATATAGTCATTGTATAACCCCTATATCCCTAGGTAGTCCCCATATTAACCTTAGACAGGGGGTGTTGACTTGATTGCTTGGGACTCTTTGCCTGGGCGTTCGTATCTGTCAAAATACCATGAAGATAGTTTGACCATGTGTTCAAGGACACACGAGCAAACCGACAATTTGAAAACTTTAGGCTGCCCAGAAAACGTTGTGCCGTCGCCCGGACCCATTCCATGCAAAGGTCACTTCCGACATGCGGAATCAGGACTGAGAAAAGGGGCGGGCTTCCGGTTAAAGGGTGCAGGCGTACGGCTGTTTTCTGGGATGTGTTTTTTTTGTTCGACTTCGGCATGTCAAGCTAAACTGTCTTCCACCTTCATGACCAGCAGCTGAAAGATCACCATGCGGATCCCCCAAGCAGGTCCTGCGGAGTCCCCATTGTGTGGGTTTGGGTTTTAGGATTTAGGTAGGCTCCTTCAGGCGCTTTGGGGGCTGATTGCCAGCTTGCAAGCAATCTTGCTGTTTCTTAATCTGTCCACCGATATCGTTGTCTCCAGAGCCGGCATCCTTCGTTGGAACGAAGGCGTTTAGGGTTTAAAGTTTAGGGTTTAGGGTGTTTCGCTGGCAGAAGCCAGACTTGTCTCTGCTGTCTGCTTGCTTCTGTTTTTTGACAAGTATACACGCGCCGGTCTCCACCCCTACCCAAGAGTTCAAGATGTTTGGGAAGGTTCTGGGGCTTTCCCGAGCATAGCTAATGCGGATAGCATTCAAGCTCAGCATGCAAGTTTTTCTGGACAGGACAACTTCCTTGTCGCCTTGGACATGTCCGCCCAGCTGCTTCTCGCCATCTCTTGCCATAACCGCTTCACCCGAATCTAAAACACACCCAGCCCCCCGCCAATTGAAATATTCAGCTCAAGAGAGTTTAACCCTAAACCCTCAACAACATGAGGGTTATTTAATATTCGGGGAAGTGACTAATCTTTGTCAAATCTCTGTATCCCTACACACATGCCTACCTCAGCCTTTAGTCCCTTGGAAAAGAGCCTGCTGCCTCGTCAGGCCGCAGGCTCTTGAACGTGCAATGGCCCATGATGCAGGAGTTAGATTTTGGAACCCTGCTTTTGCCACCTGAACCCTTGGCTTCCAGATTTCTCATATCTTTCTGTGAACCCGCCGGAAGGAACCTCGTCTTTGCATGAAATCACATGGACGTCTTATATTCTTCGAAAGGCATTAGCACATGAATGAAAAATCCATGTTCTTGTCCGTAGGTCCAGCTTGTCGCCCCTGGGTTTCTGCATTCCACTCTCGGCGACAAAGTCTGATCCAACCGTCATGTCATGCTTAGACACGAGTGGATGGCAAATGCGGAAGTTGCGAAGTTCTCCAAAAGAAGGATCCATGATAGTTTGGAGGAGCCCCTACATCAACTTCCACTGCCTTTTCTCATGCTATAGAGCTGGGACGGCGAGACATGTTGAGGGCTCCTTATCATTAATCTAGGTACCCCAGTAGTACCCGTTTACGCTTTTTATTTTGGGGCTTCCTTATTAAAGCTGAACATTAGGAAAAGGGTACCCTTATTATCATGGGGTACTGGGGAACCTAGAATTCATGGGTATTGTACCATGCTAAAAAGCCTTTGTCCAGAAATGGGCAACCAGAGTTCTCAAACCCGAAAGCTGGTTCCCATTAAGGTAGGGGGGTTTAGGGTTTAGGGCTTAGGGTTTGGGTTTTAGGGTTTAGGGCTTAGGGCTTAGGTTTTAGGGTTTAGGGCTTAGAGTGTAGGTTTTAGGGTTTAGGGCTTAGGGCTTTGTGTTTAGGGTTTCGACAGTGGATTCGGGAACAATGGCAACCAATGAATCCCTCCCTCAGACACACCCCGCCAGCAGCCATCAAAAGAGCGAAAGGAATCCTGGCCATTTCGAGGGTCTAGGGTTTAGGGGTTAGGAGGTTTTGGGTTTTAGGGTTTAGGGGTTTATAGGTTTTGGGTTCAGGTGTTTGTTTTCTTTGAACAGACATTGAACTACCCGAAGGAATTGGGTGCATTTTTTAGGTCAACCCCCCCCTGCCGCAATAGCCCCTAAACATGGAGATTTTGTCCTCTCTAAAGCAGTCCTTTGTGGTAACCACTACTGGGTGGGGATTGACCCAAGGTATTTCGGGGTTCCAGAAGTGTACGTGGAAGACGCATGTCCACTAAACCCTAAGCCCCTAACCACATGCCTCAGCCTTTGTGTTGATTTCAACTGGGTCATTGTGGACTATGGTAGATTCCCTAAATAGGGGGACCTCATTCAGAACCCCAAATACTGTAGTCCTTATTATGTGGACCCCAAACTGTTACCCCTCAATTTAGGAAAGTCCAATATGCGGTTTTGATTTCAGTAGATAGGACGATAGCATCATGACTTTTCATGGAAGCCCAAAAAGGCAGCAAGTATAACGGGAACTCCTTGGCCCGCGCTTTTTTGGAGTCGAAATCCTCAAGCCCACAGTCCATGGGCCCCAAATCTCAAAACCCCAGTCGCGCACGCATCGCTGAGGTTGCAGACTGTGACCAGCAAGTACCCAGATTACTGCAAGGAGGGGGGGGGGGGTACAGGGTGTAGGGGTGGAGTCAGAGTGCGCAGGGGAGCCGATAACAGTGGAGGGATAGCGGCAAAAGAATTGTTCTTGGGCTTGGGGATGGTCGGCACATCTGGGAGTTACAGAGTGATGGTTGAGCATCCCATCAAGGTCCAAAGAGATCATGGGCTCATGGCTTAGGGTTCAGGGTTGCGCAAACTAATCCTTACAGAATCCTGGCTCGCTTCCAATAAAACCTCCACCCTCCCCCCCTAAATGATGAACAATCCGCCATTCTTTTCCCGCCAGTCATGAATCATCCGGCACGTGTTGATGTGAGGGGTGATATTTACTGTGAGACTTGGTACATGGAGCGCGAAATGTTCTGCAAGAAGTAGTCTGCAGGTATTTTGGGCCTCCCACGTGTCATCTATGGTGCTGGGTTCCGATGTTTACATAGGGCTTCCCTCTTCAAGGAGCCACCTTTCTAGGTATTCTTAAGGTGAGTGGCTTCCCCCATGTAAGGTCTTGCATCGCCTATATTTACCCTCAATTCTCCCCACATAGGCGTCATGTTAAGGTATCTGCCTGAAAAAACTCCTTGACCAAGGCTAGACCCCAAACCTGCAACCCAAAACCCGCAAACCAAAAGCCGCTAACCTTATATCCTAAACCCCAAACCCAAGCCTGATACCCTAAATCCTTAACCCGAAATCTTAAACCCTAAGCTCTAAATCCTACACCCTAAACCCTACATCCTAAACCCCAAACCTTCAACCCTGACCCTTACACCTCACTAAACTCGGACCCGGAGCCATTTGGGTTGTTCTCAAAAGCATCCCTTAAGAATCCCTAAAAGGACCCTAGGTTTAAGGGTTCAGGGTTTAGGGTCCCAATCAGGTGTAGGGTGGCTTTCTTGCTTTTACAAAATTCAATCATCGGGCTCCCAAACCTACCCTAGCAGTAAGGACCCTAGGCTTCAGGGTTTTGGGTTGAGTTTCATGTATAGTCCCTGTACAAGGTCCCTGTATATCATATAGGGGACCTTAGAGGCTCCCATGTTTGAGGAGGTCACAGGAAAAGTTCAGGGTTCAGGGTTTAGGGTTACCCAATCCCGCAAACCACGATGCAATCGCAGTTTCCATTTTACTATGCATGCTCTGTTCCATTTGGTTGTCCGTTGTTGTGGTTAATACCCGCCTAACCCTATAAAATTATCTAACCCTATCTATTATATATGCATTTATTTATTTGAAGCCTGCAGGCCCACGGCATTGCTCCGCCAGCGACTCCCTTTTTCTGGGTTGGCGAGCTGAGCCAGGATTTAGGGATTGGAGTTCGGGTTTAGGGTGGGTTTGGGACTTTCTAAGGGCTTGGGGAGTTTCATAAGGCCTGTTGGCCTTTCCGGTGTCTGGGGGGATGTTGTAGTTTTTACGTTCTCTCTGTGGGAGGATTATCTAAAGGCTGCATGGATGTCTATGATGATTGGTTGAAACATTTCGCATAGGTCGAGTAGTACTTTCTGGGCCTCCTTTTTCTTGGACGTCAAGATTTTATCGCCCTGCCCCCCTGAGAATAGTGAACCTTGCTTCGCCCGACCATCCCCTGACAATAAACTCCTCTAAATAAGTTCCGGTACATATTCAGGGCAGCATTTATTGTTGCAGGGGTAGAACGGTTTACTGGTACTCTTCTCCTCATTATGTATTTCCAATATATTATGTCAGGCATTATGTGAAGGTGATTAGTAGGGCCGAAATGGTGGGTCTTCGAAGCTACTGGCATCGAGGTGGAGGCCCAGCATGTATCTTCTCAGAATGGATCGCACAGGCGGTTTAGGGTTTAGGGTTTTTTGGTGGTTTATCTCAAAGTTTGTTGCTCATTTTTGATGCATCTTATAGGCGGTTCCCAAAGGGCTAGCAGGGTTTGCATTGGATTCGGGTCTGACGTTTGGGATGAAGCATAGGGATTGCCTACTCCACTCGTAACACAACCCTAAGCCCTGAAGCCAGCCCCGAACTGTAAAGTTGAAACCCTAAAAGATAGCATTTGTCCATTCCCTACGTGGGGTCTCCCAAAATTAGGGATACCTTTTTTGAGGGTCCCCATATGGAGGACACCAGTGTTTGAAGGGGTCGACATTTATGGAAATTACCATATTCCTCTATGTAACCCTACACCCTCCCTTCAAACGCTTGCGGGTGGCCTGCTGTTAGCTTTTGCAAGTTCTTTTTTGCGGGACATTGGGTTCTTTGTCTTTGTCTGCATCCCATTAACCGAACATTTCTATCCCGCCATACGACACTCGAAACCTAAACCAACCTCTTGAAGCTTTTCAACCAGGACGCTCTTGCCTGCCTCAGCTGGGTCGCCGACAGCAAGGTGCAGATTGGCAAGGCGACGCAAGGGGCAAAGGGTCTGAAGGGCACGGGCCAAGTCTTTGAAATTTCAGCTCCGCCACACCTGCTAGGATCCTTGTAGAAGTCGTCAAGAGGTCAAGGGACTTTGAAGTGGAGCTCCAACATCGACCCCCCAATACTATAGTCCTTGCTATGCCGTAATTTGTGGAAACCCTACACCCTATGGGTACCATTATATTCCAATTTATCCCCTAAACCCTATAGCCGTATATAGCCCCTAGATGACCCTTCAGCAGGCAAAATTGAGTGGCTACGGCCTGCCATCTCAATCTGGCCAAGGCTTAGATGTCAGGGCTTCTTACGCAGGAGATCGCAGGAGTATTGCTGGTTTCCGTAAACATAGGATCCCATTATATTATAATCCTTATTATGGGACCCTAAATCTTACCCCTAACCATTGAAGCTCCCATATTCTGATTCGAAGACCAATGCTGTCGAGCTACTGCAGACATCATGTGTGTTATGGGCTAAGGGGACTTCAGAACGCAGGGGCCATAATGTGTTCCAACAGCCCCCAAGTGTGCAACGCACAGACTGTCGACCTCCATGAAGCTGTACCCGCCCTAGCAAACCCACAGCCCCAACAGAGCATCCCAACGTAAAGTCTCGGGAAGATGCGTGGAGATCTCCCGGCCCTCGAAACAAATTTCCGAGATTTTCCTGAAAGGCTTGGATGCCCAAATCATGCGCATTTAGGGTTTAGGGTTTACAGGGCTGAGTGTTTTGAGTTTGGAGTTTCGGGTTTAGGGTTTACCTAGTAGGGGAAAGTCAATGCAATTCACTCCTGTAATTAGCCTCCTTCAAAATCATGGCATAACCCCGAGGAAGGTTTAGGGTTTAGGGTTTAGGAATTCTTGATCCTGAAGCACTAGCCCGAGATCAGTGAACCTTGATCCCTAGCCCTGAATGCCTCGACAACCAAGTCCAAACGTTTTAAGGCTTTCAAACAGCAGATGGAAAAAAGGTCCCCCCCCCCCCCACAAATTGAACG
>CAJNIZ010003720.1:0-10360 GCA_905231905.1 Symbiodinium pilosum | reverse complement strand
TTATAGAGGAATACTCTTGGGGGATGCAGAAGCCAACCAGAAGCAGTAACTATGACGTGCCTCATCAAAAAAAAGGACCCAAACTGTCCGAACTGCCTTCTCTCGACTCATGCGGGTGCTCGTCCTGCAGATTGTGTATTTCAGGCAAAGCTCCAATCACACAGATTCCACCGCTTGATTGTCACGCGTACGGTCAAGAGACAAGCAGCTAAGCATTTGGCCCCATAACACGTTTCAGTTTGAAGCCCTGTTTGGCCAGCTCCCGAGTACTGGCGTCAATTTTGTTCTAAAACCCTCCGAAGGGCAAGGCTCCACAAGAAGTATTTGCTACGAGTAGTGGCCGGTGCAAGTTTTTTTGGTCGCACGGGCACTGCAAATCCAGCGTGAGGCCAAGCATTTGGCTTCATCCACGTTTCAGTTGGAAACCATGCTGTGCCATCTACAAAGTGTTGGCGACCAAATTTTGCTGCAACCCTCCGACAGAAAAGTCTCCGCACAAGAAATAGCTGCAGCTGACTCGTCCAATCTTGTGAGAGTGTCGGCATTGGGGGGGATTAATGGGTCTGACACACTTGACCCACTTGCCCCACTTGACGCACTTGACCCACTTGACCCACTTGCCCCACTTGCCCCACTTGCCCCGAACCGAGTGGAGCGAGTGGAGCGAGTGGGGCGAGTGGGGCCACGAGTGGAGCGAGTGGGGCGAGTGGGGCGAGGGGCGAGAGTGGGGCGAGTGGGGCGAGTGGGGCGAGTGGGGGCAAGTGGGGCGAGTGGGACGGGCCGGTTAATTTTCCCCCTCCTGCGGTCGCAATGAATCTTGTTGGTCAAATGCATGTTGCAAATGCAGTGTAAGGCCAAGCATTTAGCTCCATGCACGTTTCAGCTTGAAGCCCTGTTCTGCCCCATCTCCAAAGTACTGGCGTGAAAATTTACCCTCCGAAAGGCATGTCTCTGCACCAGACGTCGCTGCGAGTGACCAGTACAAGTTTTCTGGCATTGCAAATCATGGACTGAGGCCAAGCATTTAGCTTCATTCAAGTTCAGTTTGAAGCCCTGTGTTACCATCTCCCCCATCTCCCCGGTCCTGGCATGAAAATTGTGCAAAGGCAGGTCTCTGGACAAGAAGTCGCTGCGAGCAACCAGTCCAGGTTGTTTGGTCAAGTGCGCGTCGAAAATCATGGCATTGCACCAAGCATTTAGCTCATTTCCGTTTGAGACCTTGTTCCACCGTCTTGAAAGTACTGGCGTCGGAATTTTGCTACGACCCCCCGAAAGGCAAGTCCCTCTCCAAGAAGCAGCGGCTGGTTTGCTTTGCTGCGAGAAGAGCCGGCCATGACAGGATGCTCCTCCTGCAGCGGCTCCCATAACATTGAAGTTGGGTGGAGAGGTCCCACAATATCACATTGTTGTAAAACCCAGAAAATGGCTGCGCAGGGGACGCAAGGCTGTCCTATGTTAGATGCTGCCTGAAGCTGGAGGTCGGCGCTTGCAGGCTCTGAGCCAGAGCGAAAGCAAGGTTCGTCCTGCACCAAAAAGCAGGGGCCGTTTCAGTCCCCCAAAATGCGTGCTATTTCGTAATGCCGACATGGTCCCTCCAGAGTAAGATCCGAAAAATTGCAAATTCATCGGCGCCTCAATGACAATTTCTGCGTTTACGCTCAAAACTTGAACGATCCTATGAAATCTCAGGGATGGGGGTGAGGTCAGAGTTGGCTGATGACTTGGGCTCTTCGTAGAGATCTGAGCAGAATCTACATAGCATCTAGCCGAATGGACTGCCTCCACTCTGAAACAAAACACATGCACGTTTGCCACGCTTTTTTTTATGTAGCGGCAGTTGGCATGTCAGGAAAAGTTTGTCTTGCAAGTCAAGCTTCAAACGGCTGCATTAAGCTGCCAGATTCTGGTCAGGCCTGCAGGAAAATTGGCTTCCCACTTCAACAACCTGAAAGATCTGAAAGTGCCGAGCCACTGCAAAAGCTGTCTGCCCCAGCACGGCAGAGGTCAGCATGTGCATAGAATCCGGGTTGGGGCACTCTGCAAAAGCTGAAATGTCGACATGCCTGTACGGCCCGTTACTAAAACAAGATCAAACGACCAAAACCGCGGCCTCTGCCCTCTGGGTTCCAGAGGATTTTGGTTGATGAAGCGGAGAAGCCTAGTAGCTTGTCTGCTCCTCCTCCTCCCTGTCGCAGACAGGTTATTTCCGTGCTTCTGCGGTGTTCAAAGAAGGCATTGTATCCTGATTTACCGACTGTTCTGAACAAACACGCGGGACAGGAAGTGGAAATCAGACTTGTCAAAATGCTTAAAAGGTGTCGGCACGCATCCTACAGAATCAGCCGAGAAAAGCAGTGCATCATGAAATCATCGCTTCATGTCCGTGCTTCAGATTATCGTAAGCGATCAAACCCCATGTGAATTTCCAGTGCACAACCGAAACTTCTTGCCGGCCCTGAGCCAGTGAGGTCAAATAGCAGTGAGCACATAGCTTAGCCGATCAGCCGTGGCTTCCCAGCAACCGATACCAGGTTGATGCAGTAGCGGTTGCCGTTGAAATCCTTCAGTCATGAACATCTTCGAGGTCAAGACAGTCACAATATTGGATAGATGCAGGAGGTGAGTCGGAGGCCTGCAAGAGCAAGGGAAGCCTGTGCCCAGAAAACGAGATGAAGCAAGTCGGCAAATGCTACAAGAACCCTGACGGTCAGCAGGTTCCGGAATATGAGCCTGCATCTCTCTAAGCACGCCTGCAGCAATCAAGTACAGTCCCCCCTACCTACAGCACATCCAAAGCCCGTCTTGAAACCCTGCGCTTTGGGCAGCAACTTTCTTTATGAACCCTGCAGGTGCTCACCTGCAAGATAACATGACAAGGCGCTGGGATGTTGTGACCGAGGTGGGTCCCATCCACTGAGACGCACTCGCCACCAGGCAAGCAGCGAACATTCTCCCAGACAACCTCCTCAAATTTGAAACTCAACGCAGGGCGAAGGCTTCATAGATCTAGGATTATGTGCAGCTATCCATCTGCCGCAAGAAAGATCGTCCGAGAACAACACTGACTCTTGCACACCATCTCGATCATGAAGATAATGACTACACAGCCCACGTCGGCGAGCCAAATGAAACTCCCACTCTTCCGTGTCTATACCTGCAAGCAATTAAGGCTCCTCATCGCGGAAGGAAGGCCAGCCATGGGAAAGGGACTCCTCGTCATCAGCAACACAAGTCACGTTTGCCTGTATTAAATGTAGAGGATTTCCAGGGGACATGAACAAATTCTGGAGACGGACTGCAAAGGACACTCAATGGGATGCCGACAGCTCACAGCACAACTGCAACTTGGTTGCACTGCCAAGGTCCTGCCGGACCCTTCACCGGGCACTGTTGGAAAAGAATTGCGAGTGAAACCCTTCGGCCACTGTGACAACTCCATGCGAAAACGCCTGGTAAGCCTTTGGGATGACAATTTTTTGAGCGCAGGTTTAGTAACTGAACATGCTGAGTTTGCATACGGCGGGCCTTCTCAAACTCCTCCCAGGTCCTGCATGTGCTTCCAGAGTCTGACATGGAACGAGTCATCACACTTCAAGGTCAAAATAATCTTTCGCGAGCCCTTTCTCAACATCATTTGGGGACTGCGTCTAACTCATGAAGATTAAGGTGGCGAAACCCTTACTTAGTCCCTTAGTCCTGCCCCTCGGAGCCATGAAGAGTGGTTTACCAGTCACGGAGTCATAGAAGGTCTCGCCCTCGAGGTGATTCAGCCAAGGTGATTGACTTGTATACTTGGGCTGCTTTTCACTAACACGTCCTCGACAATACCACGCAATAAGTCAGAATAGATGCACAAGCATGGTGCTGCATCAGAGACCCGGAGCAGCGTAACCTAAGTGCTTCGCAGGTACCTCACGGTTGGCTTCTTTGAGAAAGGCTGTCGAGCGCCAGTAGCCGGCATACTCTGCGAAGTGGCGATTGAAGCTGCAGATCCTGCTGCAAGCAGAGGTTTCGTCCCTCTGTTCCAAATATACAAGCTAGAGGAATTATCAGGAGTGTGCAGTCACGAATAGGAGCAAGAGCTGAGAATCCGTTTAATTGTGGTTGACCTTCACCTTGCCATTTGTGTACTTTGCTTCACTCATCGTACTTGGCAATGCAGCACATGATATGCAGTAATCTGTTGACAAAATTGATTTTACCTTGCTCATCCTCATTTTACTCCTTATGAACACAGCTCCCATGAATGCCACTTTTGTCATTTTACGTACGTCATGAATTCGCGACCCAAACAGAGGTTTTAGGTTTAGGCTTTTCTGCAGCTTGCTTCATCACAACGTCTCTTGACTTGATGTCCGTCCTACTGAAACTGAACTTTGATATGATGCCTACTACTGGAATACAACCATTGATAAAGCAAAAATTTAAAAACCAAATGAAAAGCCCATAGTGAGGACCTCGGAAACAAATAGGGTAGGGGTCCACTTAAGGGGTCCATGCAAAGGACCTTAGACACCGGCATTAATCGATTCCTTAGGAAATGAATCATGTCAACTGTTTCATGCTCCAAGTGAGCCATAATCATAGTCTGAAAAGCTTGAAAACCAGGGCTGATGGAATCCAAGCTGGGCTTGCAATGACCTGCAAGTTTTTTTCTACATTTGCTAAGCCTCAGCTCTGTGACCCAAGCAACTGAGATGCTTGTGCGGTGTAGAAGTACAAGGTTTGGGGCTCTGACAGCCTTGAAGGAGAGTTTCCTTGTAGCTTGAGCCCTGGCCAGCGGGAGCAAGTCCGATTGACAGAAGGCCTGTCTGCGGTGTTCCAGTCGACACTCCATCGAAGACCCTCCTTGCATATGCCGTAGTGCGCAGCATGATGACTACTAGGACTTCGTTAGAGCCGTACTGAATCATTGTTGTAGATCTGATTCCCCCTCCTGGTTCGGCACCAGACCATGCTAGGGCTGCTACTAACCATGCTGCTATTGTTAATTTGCATGGTGATGCTGACACTGATGCTCACGGTGCAGCTGTCATGCGACACATGGCAGTTGTTGATTGTTAACTTTATCTCGTGCAGTGCGCAAAACTCAGCGCTTCGGGTACTACTTCCATTGGTTTCAACATCTTCAAATACGCTAAAATGTCATTGAGATCTCTTGCTGAGAACAAGACACAAGGAGATGATCCCGCTTACACGGAAAGCCTTTTTCCAGCAGCCTTGTTTTTCTTCATCTACAATGGATGGAAAAGGTTTGCTTGATTCTCAACTACTTGCTCTGGCCACTTCCTGATGATGCTGAATACCTCCTGTTTGCAACGACAGTAAAGTTTATAGTCCAGGACTCGCTTGAGGCTACCCCCTTGGCAAATAATGCTGGATACCACTCGCATGAACTCCGAACTGATCACTGCCCACTTCTTATGGTGACCCGCTACATGTTCACTACTGAGATCTGCTGAGTGTTCGACACCTGTTGATCAATTGAAGCTTCCTCAACCACCACCACCACCGCCGCCGCCGCCGCCGCCCCCGCCACCGCCAGCTGTTGAAGCTGCCCTGTTGCACGTGAACAGTGCGACAAACACGTCCTGCAACACCAGCTAGTGCCATGTCTGCAGCAAGAAGCAAAATCTCCCTACAGGGCTCAGTAGGATTCTGACTCCATTGCGAAGGTTTTACATGAGGGTCTTTGGGCTCGAACTGACAGGTCGGGATGTAGGCCTCATACAATTCTACTGGGCATGAAGGAAGCATTGGCTCTTGCCAAATCACGGAAGGTTTCAAAGTAATTCCAGATTATCATCATCTGGCACGCGCCCTGTAGTGAGCTGAATACATCCTGCAAAAACTACATGTGGCCAAACCTTGCCTGCACTGGCCGGTCAGTCGAGCCATGACTCTTTGGCGTCATGATGTCATCACTGCCTTCCATCGGTCATGGAATCCAAGCGCACAAATTCTTACTACGTATTCTTAACCAGCCCCTGTAAGCGCACGGCAGTTCGAATGGCTTGTCTGCAAGGAGATTCCAAAACCTCACCTTGATGCCCTTCACATTCATTCATCCCGCCCATCCTTGCACTGGGTACTGGCCGGCTCGGGCCGGGCGTAGCTTTGTCAAAGCGGCGCCAGTCAGTGCCAGTGCACCAACAAGCCCACGGCGCCAGGAGCCCTGCATGAGGGTCTGAAATGGGTTGACAGTGGTCGCATGGGTAGCTCCTGAGATTTGTGATTTGGCATTGCTGGAGCACTTGGAGAGATGTTATTCTTTGAATTTTCTCAATTCTGCATGCCGTGCAAATTCTTGGTGTTCATGGGCCCTCCAAATTCGGGAGTTCTTGAAATTGACGCATGACAAGTGGTTTCAAACAAATTTGAGAAGAAGCCATTGATTGGCGTGGAAATATCCAGGCAAAGGTCAATTGCAAAATGTTTCTAATTGTGATCTATCAAGCTCGGAAAAGGAAGCCTTAACGTGGTGCGGGAATCGAAACTTAGGAACGTGCCTTCAATGATGTGAGGACTCTGACTTGCAGCACGAAGACTTTAACTATAAGTGGTCACTTGAGCGATGATCTGTGCTCAAGCCGGACAGTGCGGGCTGTCGCAGATTCCATGTGGGCAAGTCACAAGTTTGTCGAAGCAGCACGGCCAATATTGCAACGCCTTTTGATTGTTCAAACCAGCTCCACAACGTTTCGATCTGATTGCGTGCGTGCACTTCACATTCACATCAATCGCCACGCTAGTCTGCCTTGAAAACTCAACCATGGCAATCCTGCAAACGAGCCAACCCTCTCCCTTTGTTGTTGTTCTTTAAGCACGTTTGCAATCGCGCCGACCACACTTTAAGCGAACTTGCGCTTTGGCTTTAGTAACAGCACATGAGACGCTCATTCACCTTGGTTATTTTCATGGTGGCAGTCGATGAATACAACGAGACCTCGCGGTTCAAGGTTGCCAGGCCTCCGCTGCAGGTTTTTTGTTGGAGGCTTCTCCTTCACACGAGAAATATGATGACAGCCATCCATCTTCATGTCTCTTACATACGCGTCGTAATCCTTGCCATGGAAACGCACATTGTTTAAGCTTAAATGCCCATAGACCAACAACTACCTTCATGCAATTCGTTCGTCAACACACTGTGCATATCATGCTGAAACGACATGTTTGTTGTCGTTCAACACACAGGCAAGCACACCATTTCTCCTTCGTCGGCTTTGGCACCGCGTGACACGGCACCACGCAAGCTGCGGGGTGCTAAGCCAGGCCTCGAAGCACTTCAAATGAACATGTCAAATCTGCCACGAATATCGCATGCCGTCAAGCAACGCCACAAACCCCAAGCTCCACAAGCTGGAGACCCAGGTCGCAAAGACAAAAGCCACGAGGAGCCGCATGCTGGCAAAGCAAATGAGGCCCAAATTACTTTGCATTCGCATTGTGCAACAACATCATTTGTTTGAAAAAACTCTCGGCATGTTTATGTAAACATGCAAACCTTAAGCTCATTGCACTTGCACACGGGCACTTGATCCAAGAAGATTATTTGTTCAACTCACGCAACATGCGCACAAACTGAATTAATTGACTGTGCTAAAACCAAGGTCCAAAGGTTTACGTACTGCATATTTACTTTAATGCAAAAACATGCTCATGTTGTTTAAACATTGAAGTCTGTCTAAACTCAAACTCACGTAAAAACAAACGACGAAACATGCAAGGATGAAAGTTCAATGCCGCGATCAGTAAAACATCCACGAAACGTTGACGTTTGCGAAACCTGAATGCTTGTTTTGGCGGGCGTCTTGCAGCTTTTTTTTTACGCCATCCTGGAACCAAAGGCCCGTTGCAAAATTTGACGACGCCAAAAATATATGCATGTTCATGTGTGTAGTTTGCCTAGTGCAGTGCAGCAGTAACAAAAAGCATGCAAGCGGAGCCCTTCTTTTTGTCCACAGGGTAGCTGGAGTTAGCTTCGCGTGCTGGAGCAAGCAGGCTTTGCCCGCGGGCTCCAGCATGCCTATATCGCAGTGTCTTAGGGGGCCTACTTCAGTCTCCAGCAACCCTGTGTCACGGCTAGCTGACTTCTCCCCTCACCGCGTCAGGGGTGTTGGAGGCGTACCTGACTGCGAGGTGACAGGCTTGCAAGGCAGGGCAAAGCTGTAGCAAGAAGCTAGGCTGTGCAAAGGCAGCGGCCTTTTGCGCGACTGAAAGTGCGGTCAGGTGCTTGCCTGCAGAAAGACCTGTTGCCAGTCGGCATCTGGCGGGTGCAACTGGATGCGACCGGTGCATGCCGCGAGCTGAGCGAGCGAGAACGTGTGCCTCTTGTGGGAGCGGTGCGCAAAGCGCTGCAACTTATTCCGGCTGAGTTCGTCAGCCCAGGTGTTTTTCTCGCACGCAATGTGCGTGACCTGGAGGCGAACATGGTTGCATGCCGACCAGGCAGCGACATCTTGCAGGAAGTCGCACAAGGGCTGTGTAGTGGTGAACAGCTTGTTGGTGCCAGCCTCAGCGCTGGTGTTGTCGCTTGCAGAGGGCAGGCAGAACTTCCAGTGCTTGGCCGTGAGGCGGTGCTTGGCCATCATGGCCAGTGCGAGCTGCGCGAGCGTCTCAAAACAGGCAATATAGGCCTGCGCCCCCTTAGTCAGCTTGGGGTAGTGCCTGCGCACCTCTGGCATGCTCCACTGTTGCGCGAACCAGCAGAAATCAGAGGACGTGCTTATCCATCCTCCGATGCCAACTATGTCTCCATCTGCTCGCGCGTCCGCGGCGGCCATGCGGTGCAGAACTGGGGCCTGGCGCAAGACCACGCGGGCGTGCCCAAAGCAGGAGTGCAGCCAATGCAGGCAGATGCGGCTGTCCTTGCAGAGGTGAATCTTGTGTCGGGTTGGATCCTGCACGCGGACCCAAGTTTCCTGGTGCGCGCACGGCACGAGTGGGATGCTGGATTTGTCTGCGACTGCATGTCCGGCCACTTCGAGGACCTTTCCCCCGAGAGGCAGCCAGAGGCCTGCCGGAGAGCGTGCTATCGTGCCGTCCGGCGTGAGGGCGTGGAGGACATGCTGCAACATGTTTGGGTGCACTGAGTGCAACGTGCCCCGCTTACTATGCAAGTCTTTGTAGAGGGGGGCCATGTAAGGTCTAAGGCGTGACTGTCTCAAAGTCGAGGTTGTAGAGCCAGCCGCACCAGACGATGCTATGGCCGAGCTGAGCTTTGCGCCAGCTTATGGGGGCATGGACGCAGGCAAGGAGGCAGACCAGGAGGCATGTCTGCTCGACAAAGGTGCGTTTGGCAAGCATGGCCAGGAGGTCGTCCACATACAACCAGGCCTTGTGCGAGAATTGCGCTAGCAGTGCGTGCATGATGCGCAGCACAGGAGTCCTCCGACTCTCTGCCACCAATAGGCGCTAAATTTGGCGCCAAAGTGACAAACGGTGTAGTGGTAGAGCTTGTGAAAGACTTTTCAACTCCACAAAAGCGCCTGCAGATTCAATCCAAGATCTGGTAACTTGCCACGTGAGACGTGTGGAAAATCATATGTATGAGGATGGAATGCCGTGGAAATTACAAGTTTAGCACCCCTCCTCAGGCTTGAACACAGCGTGTGAAGACTGCAGCCAAAAGTCGCATGAGCACTCTGTCATGCTGTCCGAACAACTTTACACTTATGTGCAGGGCATCCGGATTTTGCCCAAAACATGGAAAACCAACTCATCACCTGGGCTCTCCTGACCCAAATGAGCAAAATATGCATCCCTCGCATCATCTTTCAAAGATGGTAGAGTTGAACACATCTACACTTTAAACACCAGAAGCACCTAACAAGCTAGAAGCTGCACATGCATACATTCAGTTAGCAACTACACAACTTCAGCTCGTATCAGGTGTACTTGACGCATGAACTCAGTACATGTGACGTTTCCGACGCCATCAGCAGCGGTCACCATACTCGCTTACAATGCCACTCATCGGCCCCTACGCTTCCGCACAACTGGTGGGTTTGAACCTGGAAGTACGTTTGGTCTGCATTGCCCGCATGGTGCCAAATGAAGCCGCCTATGATGTTCAGCTGTGTATGTAGCAATCCTTGACGCCGATTTGAGGCATCCACATCCAGGTTCATGATAAACTAGCCCATGACCTGGACAAAACCTCAACTGCGGAAACACGGCTGCTGCTGCTGCTTCTGGCACCTGTGGTACTGGGCCCGGATTCCAACCACACTGATTTGGATCATACGGCTCAAACCTCTGTTGCTCTGCATTTGGTTCACATACTCCCTCTCCTTGACCATCACGCTGCTGTTGGTCTTCTCCTTGATCGTCTTGTTCATCTCCCTCACTTTCGCTATCT
>CAJNIZ010003719.1:0-22995 GCA_905231905.1 Symbiodinium pilosum | reverse complement strand
CGGGCTCCCTCTTAAACCTGATTACATTTTTTCTTAAATCATCCCTCAAAATGCACCAGACTCAACGACGGACAAGTCCCCAACTGGACAAACTGACGTACGGACAAATCGGCAGACGGAGAGACTGACAAATTCGACACATCATGAGAAAGACAGATTGACAGATCGACGAACGGACAGACAAACGCAGCGGCAGCCTGACTAAGAGATTGACTGCTTGAACAAATTATAGGTTGATAGACAGACGGACCTTCTTTTTCAGACCGCTTGACAGAGAGGTTGAAAGACCGACTAACAGACGGACAGACAAATCTCAGAGAACGTTAGGTCGATGGAATGAGAGACCGAGAGATTCGACAGAAAACAGACGGTCAAACATGGTCAAACCAACAAACTGACAGAGTGACTTATAACAGATTCATAGATCGACAGACCGCGAGCCTGACAGACCAACAGACCATCAGAAGGACAGACCGAAACACGGAGAGATTGACACGGAGATTTACGAGCTCCAAAGAGTGGAGGAGCATGACCTACGCCAACGACAGCGCCGCCGCACAGACAGCCAGAGAGACAAATGAGGTGGAAAAAGGGGGGGGGAGGGGAGGGGGGGGGCGACCAAAATGTCCGACATTTTTGGTTGTCCCCCGGATCAAAAATATCAGGGGTATCGTAGAATTTCAGAGCCCCCAGATAGCCTGCAGGAGGCATTTTCATGGAGAGGTGGAAAGCTAGGCCCCGGGCGAGTGACATGGCCGCAAGTGGCCGCGCCGTTTTATTGATGTATGTTCCTCAATAGACAGGAGTTGAGAACGCCCATCTTCTATAATCATGGCAGGGATGGCGGCCCACAATTTTTTCGTGATCGGTAGGAGGGATTAGAATTTTTATTCGATATATGAGACTGTCGTTCAATTGGAAAGTCGCGAGTCGGAGATCCCTGAGCATCTACAGCTCCAATTTCTAAACCCAAGGAAGAGACCGCAACCTTTGGCCACTGGACTCAAATTTAAGCCAATCCAACGCCGAATCTTCACATTCAGGACCAAACTCCGGGTCCTCAGGCTCTGAACCCGAAATTGTGTCTGAGGCCGCGAACTCTCAGCACCACAACATGACGACGGTGCTCAAAGCTCTGTGAGCATGCCTTTTCTGCCTCAGGCTATTCACAGCCCTGCATCACTTCGACTCACCGGAGACAGTTTCCTCACCACAAAGATCCAAACCTGACCCTCCCATCTCGATTCCGCAGCCAGCTTCATCTGAACTGCAAAAACAGAAAGACGGAAAAGCTCTGGTGCTCAGTGCTGGAAATGCCGGGAGATCTGTCGCGTTGAATTTATGCACCGTTGAAAACATCAGATCATGTCGGACCTCAGCGCCGTGCTTAAGCTGGCCACAGCAGGAATAATTTCGGAATGAACTTGCTGAGCTTGAGCTTTGCCAGAGATTCTCAACACCTTTCACAAGTTGCAGAGGCGTAGCATGAAAGTTCAAAAACTGGGAGAGTGTAGCTTCTATTGAAAGAACGTATGCATGCAGGTTTTAGCATTCCAAAGCGAAGGAAATGCCCTCACACATCAGTCTATTGACCACCCTACGCATGTACGCATGAGTCGAGATCCCACAACCGTAGCATTTCACAACAGCCAACAGACGATTCTGCACGAAAGCTCACAATTTGCGTTGGGTATCTCGCCAATTTCGGTGGAATTGGACATTTGGTGCCCAGTCGGGCTGTATGCACTCCTGGTTAGCTGTCGGCGAATGTATAAGGCCGGTACTCGCACTCGGATAACAAGTGCAGCCTGCTCGAGTAATTGCATGAATACTAGAAGGTTTCTTGCAGAAGTCACTACGGGACAAGACGTGCTCGAAGGGAATCTGGTCCTCTTCTTCTGAACATCCCCGGCTTGATTTTGCTTAGCTTGGGCTGTGCAGGCAGGACTCTTACTGAAAGCATCTCTGTGTGAGCACTGCTGTCCAAACGCTTGCGGCATTTCATGACATGTCTCTGAACAGACCTGAAAACTCCGTACGACACTGTCTCCGCAAGTCAGCCAGGAATCACAACTAAGCCAAAAGCAGAAAAAGTCGAAGTAAAGGGTACTAGGTACCAAAACGCAGGAGCACTCAGCACTAAGACAAAGAAACCATAATGAGATACCTGGCGCGCTCGTGCATAAATAAATCTCACGAAAGCTCTTCTCACTGGTCCATCAAGACATCAGGAATGCTCAAGCCAGAAAGCCTTCCAGAACCGAAGTGCTTGGACAGCTGTTATACAAGCGGACCCTGACAGAGTCGCACAGGCTGGGCCTCATGCTTGGCTTCCGGCTGCTCCCCAGCCTCAAAAGCCTGATCGGATCAGGGGCTTGGGTCATGGGACGGGCAACTTTCCTGGGACATCGGCAGCTTTCAATCTTGCAAGGCTAAGGTATCTCAAAACACCCACTACTGGCAGACCCAAATGTCTTGCTTGTCTCAATCCTAGGAAACTGACCGTCCAGCACTTCGAACAATTTCTAAATTCACCAAGAAGCCGCAGATGACCTTCAGAGCTTCAAATCGCGATTCATCAGCTTAAGCTCATGCATACAAGTATATAAAAGTAGAGGGTTACCTGAAGCCCCAGAGGACCATGAACTGCCTCATGTTTTTGGTGTTGCTCTTCTCATGATGTGACTGGAACCCAATTATACTGACGAAGTCTGCAAGCATATAGCAAGGAAATCCGTGGCCCCACTATTTCACAGCCGCCAGCCTTTCTGGAAATACTTCCGCAAGGACCGTACAATGTTAGAGGGAATGAGCTTGACTGGAAACTTCGTGCTCAAGACCCCTTCAGCAAGCCCAAGGCTTGACCCAGAGCCTCCTCAAATCTTCTCAACCCCAACGCCTTGAACGTCATCTTTCGATCTTTTTCGCAAGCTAATAACTCCTTGGCTGCTCGCCGATCTCGCCGATCTCCCACGGCTTCGCGTGGCTGAAACTCACTCCAGGGGATTTGGAAAACGTGGCAGCACAGGCAGCTCCAAAGAGTCAGGGGACTCAAAAGTTGCCCCTAGTTTCGGAAAGTCCCATGTAGGACAAATGACCACCTGTCAAAACGCTGAACTTGCGCCTCTTCAAGGCGCCGGCATTAAGCAGCAGAATGCAAGGTGGTCTTTTTGAGTGATCCTTCGAAGGGAACACACACCGGCCTACTGTGGGACCATTGTAAGCACCGCAGAGTGCTGCTTTACTTCTTAGAGCAGCCAAAGAGCACCCGGCCTAGGAACGTATGAGACTCAGGACAGGACAAACGGGCACTTGCGCTGCCTTCTGAGTTCCCTGGCTCGGGAAATGAACTTGCTCAGCTAGTATGTTTCTAGTTTTGAGGTGAGGGGTGAGAGCGTAGGAATAAGGACTGCTCAGGATCCATTTGGGTCTGTGTAAAACTGATGATCCCTTGTAGTTTTTTGCAGAGAAGTTCAAACCCAAGCCCACATGCCCAATTTGGGAAACGCGTTTCGATATCCGACTCCAGTACCTGTTACGTAACGACGAGCACTATGACACCGTTCAGGGAACATTCATGGAGACTACCCGTTTGACACTGTCGTCTATCCCGGTTGGCCTTCAGCATTCACTGGGTTGCATTTCTATCAAGCATGGAAGCACAACAAAAACGTATCCTGCACCTGAAACGTGCTCCCAAAGGCCAACCTCTATGAACACATTAATGGCGATGTTTCAAGATAGGGGTCCCGCTTTGTATCCCGCAACTTCACATGGTGCTGCAGGGACCCCCAGGCCCCCTGGAGGGATCCGTAGTTAAATGAAACCTCCAGCTACTAAAGCGACAACGAAAACAACGCGTGCCGCAAAAATTGGACGGACACAAGCTCCATCACAATTCTTCGCGGCTACTCCTCTCGTGCAACTGCATAAAGTGAACGGCATCCCCTCAGCTGTTCACCACTTGTCAGGCAGGTGAGGGCTTCAGCAAATAGGGGTTTTTGGTTTAGGGCTATTTTGTGAGGTTGAGGTTCCAGGGGATTGAGCTCGAAAAAGGTGTCTGTGCACTTACCTACTGTTCAGATGCCCATGTGCCTAATCTGAGAGGCGCACGCGCGGCAAAGTGTCTTCAAATGCAGGCACATGCAGCATGCGCGCAGAAATCGTGAGTCTGTGATTACATGCGGAAAGGTTTTCATTCCAACAGCACAAGTGAGTATCCATGAGCTATCAGAATTACAAACAAAATCTATGACACAAGTATGACTAGTGAATTGAAAGATACTTGAAGCACATAAGGCCATAGGGACTACGGTGGCATTTGCATTTCTCAGAACAAGCAGGCTCCAGGGATTCCGAGGAGAAAAGAGGAACGAAAATACACACTTTCCTATAAGCTAGCTCCGAGAAGCTCCTAGTCTGGATTCCCTGTTCAGTATCCCCACGAAAGATCTGAGAGATGTTCAGAACTGAAGGGGATTGTAAGGGGGTTCTCGGAGAGCTGACGTAAAGTGCTTGTAGATCCGCTGCACATGAAAATTTGGGAGCCTATCAAAGCAATCTATCCACTCAACCAGGAGTATGGGAGCAACATGAGGAATCAAAAGAAGATTTTAATCTAATCATCTATTATGGTCAACATGTGCCGACATCCACACTTCCGGCCTGTGATTAACAAGTAGCACAGAAGCCTGTGCAAGCAACAGCAGCAGAGCCTTGAGAGGACTAGCTGTGTATGATCTACTTTAAATCACACCAACGGTATTCAAAAAGTTGCCGTTCAGCAAAGGCTCCATGGACTGGTTGAAGCTGTTCTTCCTCAGCAGAATCCTGACATGGAAAACGAGGTTTGCGGTTTGGGGTGCTTTTGCAATCCAAATGCATAGCCCCGCACGATCCCGCACGTGTTAATTAATGAGGCTGAGTGTGCTTTGAGCGAAAACACTACTGCCTTAGGGCGGTGTCAGGCAAGGTCTTGACCTGCGTCATGCTTGGGGCTTTCTGTTGGGCTGCTGCAACTCAAGCTCGAACCCGAGACTCTGAAACTCTGTTGCTCAGAGCTGACTTGGAAAGGGGGCTGGCCACTTTCAAGCGCCATGATACATCCATCCGCAAGCCAGATATAAGTCCGTTGCCCTCCGCGCGCTGTGAACAAACCAACGTGTTGCATGTAAAGGCGCCCCTATGCTTAAAACAGAGCGAGGGAATGATGCCTTAAAGGGAGTGCCCCAAATCATCCAAACTAATGGCACATTAACAAGATGGGGGGGGGTTGAGGAAATGCTTTCTACCGAATCTACACTATGCTGGTATCTGCATTCGTGGGCTGCGTTGTACAGCCCACGCAGTCTCTCTGGAGGATCTTGTGGCGCGAAGTTGCTGGAATGCAGCAGATTGGCAGATAGGACAGTCAGGATGACAGGGTACTGGTTTCAAAGCAAAACTTGTAGCGAAATCCGGACCTTTGAATCGTCCTCCCTGCACGTCTCATGCACCAGACTCAAATCCGCAACACCATCCTCGGATTTCAGGTTTCCATTGACCCAAGACCTTATAGTCCCGGTACGTGCTCAGGCAAAGGGAGTTGAGTGATGAGTGCGCGCATGCCAACACCGAGCAAGTCAGCGGTTCCAAGTCCGAGTTTACTACGAGGACAGCAAGATGAGCGCAGCAAAACTGCCAGCCCTTGCAGGACCGAAGCGGGACCCTGGCAGCCGCAACGCGGCGGGCAACAACTTTGGCACAAGGGTGTAGCCACCATCCTGGCAGCAATTCAACACCACACAACAAGCAGTCAAGCAGCAGGCCTCACAGGGAGGCTTCCGTGCAGCGCTCACCACAAGCACTATGGCCAAAGGCCTCCCGATCCTTGCCTTATGCCCTGACGTCACGGCCCTGGCTGGACTGGCGTCGGGGCCATCACAGTAAGACAGGGCGGAAACAGCTCTCTCCCTCGTGTCGGCACTTCAAAGCGCTGCAGCTAGACCACTAGAAACATCTGGGCACCCAGCCCAATTTCGCAGGCTCCAAGTTCCAGCTTGCAAGATTCCCCCAGCCCAAGCACACGCCGCGAATTCATTTTGGCTCGCTCAGGCCCTGACCCTTTCTGAAGTGTCTCTTTTACCCAACGAACCAGAATCTGTCCAAAGCCCCTGACCTCGCACCCCTCAACCATCGTATGCCCGAAGTAACTCAAGTAGGAATGTACCCGAAACATAGTTCTGTGTGGAGGTGTGGTTTGTGCCGCCTAAACCACCCAAGCGTGCCTCTCGTGCACGATGCTGCATTGCCACACGATTCAATGGCTCCTGACGGGCTTCGAGCAATCGCTTTAGGGTCTGCGACGTAGCTCTAAGTGACTGCAAATATGTGGCACGCTACTGGCACATCGGCTGTTCATGTAACCTTGGCAAAACACAATTGTGAGCCGTCTTACGGCCCAACCCTTGCCCCTGAACCCCAAAAAAGGCTGACCCAAGCCCCAAAAAACGCAAATCTGAAAACCTTACTGCCCTAAGCAGACTCCCCGGCCAACCCATCGCCCAGCTTTGCTGACTATTGACTATAGCTGGAGGTTCCCAAATCAACACATGCTGCCTCTCGCAGACCAGGCTGCGGTGGCCGGTGACTGATAAGGTCCTCATGGTTGGAAGCCAAGGACCTACACTGAAGACTTAGACTTAGACTTCAAGTCTAAAAGGTTTGGGATTGCAGGCTTAGGGCCCCTGACCGCATCCACACTATTCCTGGCGTCCTGTCATGCTATCTATTCTGAGTTGCTTAGGCCGGGCCAGGAGCTTTGGCCATCATACCCTGAAGACTTGAAACATCTGTTGAAGTTACTGCGGAGATCAGACAAGAAGATTGTGACAGGATTCGGATGGAACTTGCTGTTCGTGGATGCTGCATCATGGTCAATACACTCTGAACCACAAGCTTGCAACTCGTCCCCCAAGAATAGCCTCCTTACGTTGATTTGGGGAATTCTCTGCCCGCCCGCAGACTGAAATGCCCACAACTGGAAACGAACATGCTCGTGTGTCTCTGGCAGTTGACAGCTGATAATGTCCTCACATTGTTGACGCCTACTCTCAGCTTTCAACCCGAACGTCGAACCACATACGGAATTTCGAATGATGGCCTTTCATTGTAGATTGCAGCATCATAAGCATCATGTCTTTATGGTGCCAGTGTTGAAGTCATGCCCAAGTCTCCGTAATCCCGAGTTCGCCCTATAGAACCAGCTAGGCCCCCTACATAGAGGCCATATAGACCTGCTAGAATCAAAAGTAAAACTGAAGCAATATAGGCTGAATAAAGCCCAGGCTACCGGGCTCCTGTCGACATGAAAAGGCCCGAACCCAAGGCTCCTGATGGCGGCTGATCACGTGGTGGCTGATCACGCGATGGCTGGTCACGTGATGGCTTGCCGCGTTGGGGCGCAAGTATCTATCGGCCCAGTTCTTCAACGAACCCCAGCCGCCGCCGAAGCTTTGTTTTGCGTTGTCCTGCCATCTTTTGGATTCAAACTTTCCGCCTTGCTGACGGATGTGTTCTTGGCGGTTTAGTCGGGAGCAAGCAGGGAGTACTCAAGGAAGTGCAGCGTGTGTCCCTCTAGATTTCGCAGTTAGAGGTCTAGTCTGAGGATTGCCGTTAGGAACTAGGACCTGCAGGATCTAGGATAAACATGGATAAGCTGGGAGGGCCATGAGGCTTGTATGTGTCTGGGGCATTTCGGGTAAACATGTTTCGGGGCAGCGTTTGAGAGTATGCGGAGGCAGGACTTCACGGGGTGGAGGCGGGTTCCAAGCTCGAGCGAAGCCTAGTTTGCAAAGGTGGTGGTCAAGTTAGCCCAACCAGTCTGCAAAAAGCCTGAGCCGTCTTGGATCCGTCAAACCAAAGCACTCAAGAGTTGTTGGGGCGAATTACTAAATTTTGGGATGAAGGGTTTGGGATCTAGAGTCTCAGGCCGTGATCGCCAGCTTCTGTTAAACTTACATTCGTAAGCCCAGTTTGGCGGAGCTTGGAGGTTTGGAGTGCGAAATACGCGGTGATTCTGGGTTGATAGATATGGGAATTCTTCAGCCAAATCACCCTCGGGTCATTTAGCTTGAGGGCGTTCTTAGTCCGCGATTGCAGCGTTTGCCAACAGTACGCACAACACGCCACGTTGTTGAAAACGGACATTTTCCTGATTGTTCCTCTGTCTGACATAAGAGATCTTGCGAACTCAATTTTTTGCACACCCCCCTGAGGAGAGCCGCGCAAGCAAAGACAACGGACTCCAACTGTTTTCAAGAATTGGGCAGGGCAGGGGGTCGAGTCAAGTTGAACAGGAGACCAGGTGGTTTGAGGTATCAAGCTCTGGAATTTTTGGGCATGGGTCCTGCCCCTAAACCCTTCGCCCCAAGCTACAGACACCTTGGCCCCAACCCAAGTAAAATGATCACCTTCTATTTTTTATGTTCTTTTACCTAGTTTGAGGATGGCGAATCACGTGGAAAGAAAATGGAAAATGGGTTGCCATGGGGCTTCATAGGGATAACTACCATCCTTAACCCGAAGAAACCCTGAGTGAAGCCTTGAATCTGAGCAACCCTCCTCTCCCACACACCAAGTGATGAGGGTGGTTCTGAAGCTTTTGGAAAGCCTGCCTCTGCCTGCTGTGCTGGGTGACTCTCTTTTGGTGCCTCGAAAAGCATGCAGCTCACGTCTATGGACAACCGGGAAGGTTCTGGAAAACTGAATCCCTTGCTCTGAAACTAGCAACCGTGAGAGGGATCATCTCAAAATGGAGGGCCTGCTCTTTTCGGTGCTGGATCAGCAAGAATCCTGTAATTCCCGGATAACGGGTTCATGTTGTAATGCGGCTCACGCGGCCCGAACCCTAAACTGTTCCTGTGAACCTGAAGCCCTATACTCTCCAAGGCGGAAACTTCACCCAAAACAGGATACCTCAAAATCCTTGAACCCAATGCAGAAAAATCCACGCACAAGTGCCGCACTGCTATCAACTACTAATCATGACATCCACATTTAGATGTCGCTCTCCCTTTAGCGTGAGGGATTTGTGTTGGATACGGATAGGAGGAATTGGGAACGCAGTCAGCTTTCCCTTTGGGGTGAGTTGCAAAATTTGGATTTCGGGCCAACTGGTACCGTGCATTTGTATTTGTGAAAAAAGCGATACTTTAGCGTGGTCACGCTTGGGTAGAATCGATGCCAACCCTGCCTTCCCCAACGGTGGCAGGTGAGTGTCTTCGGTCTCCTCAGGCTTGAAGATTATTTTTTTGACATTGAGGCTGAGGTGTTGGGGGGTGATCATGACAAACCATGGAACATGATGGAAAATCATCAAGTTGGATGGACAAATAAAGATGATGGAGGGTTGCTGAATGATGATATAAAAACCAAAAAATTTGAAAAGTGAAAGTTTATGGTGAAACATGGCGACATAGGCTATGATTACTATGATTGCTACTTTTTGTTAACTTCTTTCCTTTCTCTCTGTCCATCTGTCTGTCTTTCTCGCTTACTCTCTCTCTCTCTCTCTTGCTTTCTGTGTCTCTTTCTTTCTGTTCTTTCTTCCTACGTTTGTTTTTCAATCTTTTGTTCTTTTCTTTCTTGCTGTCTTGGTTTCTCTATGCCTTTCCTCCCCGCACTCCTACTCGACTCCACACCGGCTCTTCCGTCCCTTCTTCATGGCCTGCATCCACGGAACCGAGGTCCATCGCCCCAGAAAAACACAAGGCGAAAAAAATGACCAAACACATGTGTTCCCAACAGCTCAGGAAAACGAGTGGATCGACCGTTCATTCGGATCTGGCTGGCCCCAAGGTTGCGATCACACCCGCCTTGGGGCCTTTTTGGACACAGGCCGAAACTTGACGGGACTCACATCAGGTGCTCAACTCCAACGCAGCACAGAGCGCCGCCTCACCGCAGACATGTGCCCCTACTCGCATTTGCCATGACACGGCTCATGCAAACACAGGGTGAAGGAATTCCTCGTGCTTGATGCGCTTCATGTCTCCACACAAGTGAAAGCGTTCTTGTACTTGAGTTTCTTCTCGTCACCGATCATCTTACCAAAAATTACGAAGGGATGAATTGATGCTTCTGAAAAGGCTAAGATCTCCAAAGTTGAATCTTAATACTCAAGCTCATCCCAGCACCAGCAACAAAATCTGAGATCAACTCCAAATCAATTGAATGTTGGCTTTTGCAGTGGAACAATGGCCCGGAGATCCTCATACTGCTAGCACTTCTAAAACGACCTCTCTTTCCAGGCACAGCTCCTATACGAACCCAACCCAACACAACGCCAGCTGAGTCATCGGTACAGTGCAAGCTTTTGCCGTTATGTTTAGGATTTTAGGACTCAACCTTCCTACATTTCGCTGCTTCACCAAGCTGAACTGATCCCTTCCCTCCTAGATGGCGCTGGAACTCTCACCAAAAAAACTTATACCGCGATCCTTGACAGCCTTGATCCCCAGACCTCCTCTTGGCCACACAGCAACAAATTTCACACATGGTTGCTACCAGGAGCCGTTGGAAATGTCACATACGCCTGAATTCAATGCCCCTATGACATCCTATGACGAGCACTGTGCCTTCAAAGTGTGTCCAAGAAGCTCGCACCCTCCAGCGCAAACCCATATTTATTCTACAGATCCAAAAGTCCATGCCCCGAAAGTGGAAAAAGCCTGATCAAACCGCTTGAGCCACATGTCTACAACCTGCATGTCGAATGTTACATGTCTGCGCCACAGACATGAGTCCCACTTCCGCGTCCCCGTAGCATGGAAGATGCATTATGTGTAACATGCATATAAGCCTCTGCAATCTTCCGCAACACACCAAAACAATGCCAGTGGCCGCGGTTGAACCTTTCAAAAGCCCCGCGCTCCTGGGCCACATTATGCACGGGCGCATGATGCGGCAAATCTCTGCTGAACCAGTGCTTCCCCAAAGCACCACCGAAGTTCTGCCAGGGCATTTTGGTGGTCTGGGTTTTGTTTTTGTAATGGAGCGGATCAAGGGGTTCGGGTTGGGGTTTACAGAGAATCAAGCGGAGGTACACAACTTGGGCTCCACCAGCGCTCTGCGGCAGCAGAATTGCGGGCTGTAGGACTTAGGATTCAGATGCTCCGAAGATTGTAGCAGGTTTTGACCCCTTTCCTGTCGTCCCTGCTTGCTTACTTATATGTTGGCATTCGCGTCTCAGGTGGGTTCAGGGTTAGGGTGTCAAAGGTATTGGGGATTTGTTGGCAAGTGCATCCTGTCCTGACCTATCCTGACAGATACCGACGATGAACCCCGCCAAGCGTTGTCGTCCCGATTTGGCATTGTCATCAAGCAATAGAATTGAACCAAACAAGTGCGCGCCGGAACGCTTCCTTTTTACCCCTCCTGTGCGTACAAGGATTTCCAATGTGAAATTCTCCCAAACAGCCGTGGCTGAGGCAAGCAAAGTCATGCTCACCAAGCTCGACAGCCAAAAATGTTGAGCATGCACTTACCACAGAGCGCCGTTGTCATGTGGCGACTGATCAGACCATGCCAACTTTTATTGGCTCCGAGGTTGCTCTGCTTGGTGGCATAAAGCACTTTGTCAATGCAGCTTAAGAACAATTAGGTGAGACTGTGGTGCCGCTGTTGCTGTTGCTGTTGTTGTTGTTGTTGCTGTTGTTGTTGTTGTTGTTGTCGTTGTTGTCGTTGCTGTTGCTACTGCTGCCGCTGCAGTGGTGGTGGTGGTGGCGGCGGCGGTGGTGGTGGAGGTGAGCAGAAGACCTCAGTTACATGATCATGGTGGCAGAGCTGTAAGCTCGAGAAGACTCAGGCGGAGCATTGTAGAGCCTCATTCCATTGAAGAAGATGATGAATCCCGTGGCAAGCCTAGGTTGCCACCTCAGCCAAGTTTCAATGGTAATCCCCGACAATTGGGAAGAGCGGTCATGGACTTTCAACTTCTCTTTTTTGGATGCCCAAACACAGCAAGACACGAGTTGAAGCCATCTGAGTCATCTGAGACCATAAATGTGGACTTGGCAGTGGTTTATACACAGGGCATGACTTGTACTACTCAGAATGCAAACGAAAGTTGCATTGATTGCTTGCAAATTGGACAATCGATGCACCTAGACCTGTTGTGTGTCAGAATCAGTAATCGAACGTGTTTGACCTTAACCTCGTGCTCGATCTACCTTCAGCCAAAAACCAACAAGTGAACGGATCAGGCATCCAACCGAACCTAGGAAAACAGGCTTTCTCGGCTACACAGGCCGACCCGGCAGTGGCCTCGCTTGTGGGAGTTTTCCTTTGGTTCCATGCCTTCTGCGCATGAGTTGGTGCTGGAGGACGCTAGTTCACGGGAACATGTGACGAGAACACGGGGTTCTGCTTTTTAGAACAGGCGGAGGAACGCGTGGACCCAACACTGCGAGAAAACGTGCTGCTGGTACTGGTACTGGGCTCGCTGCTATGCAGAGTGCGTCAAATTGTTGGGCACTCGCCCTAATTATCGACGCAGCTTGCATCTCAATTGATTGCACTCTGAGCATATGGTAGCTGCGCTCTTTTTGCTTTCCGGTCAGTTTAACTCGCACTGCCGGAGCAATTTCAAACATGATGGGATTTTGACATTTAACATGGTTGCAGAATGGACTTTTCTGAGCAAGCAGCGTGTCTTGTTATTGACCTGTACGAGCCTAATACTGAACATGCAAGGAGACAGTTGGTCTGCATGCCATTGCCAGTGTCGACGCGGGCGTGTATGTGCAGTTGGGTGTTCCTACTGAGGGTTTTCAACCTAATATGCAGCTACTCCAGCTACGCCACAGGGCCTCTTTAGCTGTTGAAAACAACCGGAGACAGAATCAGCATGGTGTTCCGCTTGGTGGCGCGCTGTCTCCCATTTCCGCCTGTTAAACGTTCACCAGCTTGGCTTGCCGCAGTCTGCCACTCTCACATGCAGTTGCAAAGTTGGATCAGTTGAGTCGCATCAGTGGC
Source organism: Symbiodinium pilosum (assembly GCA_905231905.1). NCBI lineage: Eukaryota > Dinophyceae > Suessiales > Symbiodiniaceae > Symbiodinium > Symbiodinium pilosum. The sequence goes on along the minus strand of CAJNIZ010003719.1, from coordinate 9,981 downwards.
TTGGTGCTTCATGGCTTGACTGTGTTGGAGATGTTTTCGACTTCTTGAGATCTGAACATGTTGCACTTCGTGGCATCCTTGACTGTGCTGTTGCTTCAACCAAAGAAGAGTCTTGGTCAATGAATAACCCTTCGATGAACGGGCTCAACCAGCTGAGTGTCCGGAAGGGCGATGTCAATCATTAAGGTTTTGGTACAGCGAAGGACGAAATCGATTGGCTAAGGCACGAGGCTGATGATTGCTGACTTGGCCTTCTCAAGGAGTATCTCTTGACGTGCTCCTGAGCCATCATAACAACACAAGCCATAGTAGCTTGCAGGCAGTCATGCCCCCAAATTCTACAAAGCTCTACTCTCTCGCGTCTCACTCCCACCCTCCTGAAGCTCTCTGTATATCGCTCGATCGTGCTTTTCCATCCTCATGTATGCGATGGATAGCGTTCTCCTCTCCTTCTTTCAGATTTGTCATCTCAATACGATGCATTTCAAGTCACCCCGGCGTATTTTTCAAACCCCATCCTCATTCTACTACTCTGTTCTTCACCCTATGGATAACGGGTTCTCCTCTGGACTCGCGAACTTTTCTAGACGCGTTGTTTCGTATTCTCTGCTACACCCCTCTGACCACTTTTTGGCTCTCTGGCCACATTTTCAGCAGAAACCCTGGAGCAACAGGCTACATGTATGCCCTCTGGAGCTTACAGGTTCACGCAGCCTTTAGATTCGAAACACGGAAACCCAGGCTCCACTGGGCTGAATCCTGCGTGGTTGACTTCCTCCTTTCAGATTAGCTTCGCAGCCTTTGCACTCAGATGTTCATTATTTTCGTATTCCCAACACGTAAGAGGTCAACTTCCGGACCTCCTTTGTACATGTATCCAGACAGTGACCGTGCTTGAACAAATTCCAGAACCTTTACAATCTTACCACAACTCAGTCGGTGCTGATTGGAGTCCTTTGCAGGGAGAACAAATGCTCCTGCGGCATCACCATACCCAACCAACCTTTATGCTTGACATTCGCAACATCATTTTTGCGCTGTGTTAGTAATCATTTGGGATCACCAAGCCCAATCTTGCGCTAAATGAACTTTCATTTATTGCTGAAGTGCGCTTCCTGCGCGCATACGATTGCACTTTAATGTTCTCTAATATTTATACTGGATATTGCATCGACTTGCCTTATGGTGCAAAAGTGAAAACTCGTCCGGCGCTCTCGTTGTGGATTGTGGACTTTGTTTGGAAACTTGGCTTTGGTTCCCTGGGCTTTCAACTTGTGCCCAGAAACTATGTCTGTTAGAGATGCACTTCCTGGTGGGCACTTCAACATCACTAATGCCATGTGGAGCATGACCAGATCATGCCAGCTTGAATTGGCTCAAGACTGGCTCCGCTTTGGCAGTACAGCTTAGGAACACTTTTGTCATCTTCAGTTGCTCTTGTTGTTGTGGTGGTGGTGGTGGTGGTGGTGGTGGTGGTGGTGGTGGTGGTGGTCGTGGTGGTGGTTGGGGTTGCGGCGGCGGCGGTGGCGGTGGCCGTCGCCGGCGTAATCAAAACATCAAAATGTACCGAATACTTCGATGGCCGAAACGAAGCGAAGTCTTCTGGAAATGATTCCTTGACCTGGCATAATTCGCCCCGGCCCTATCCTGCTCTAATGATTTTGAAGGGTGTGCCAGCGCTTGCAATGAAAACGGAGCCGAGACATAAGAGTGATAAAGCTTTGCCTGCTTAATCCCTGAACCCGGCCTCGCCCACGCGCGGCGGCGGTTCGTGACTCTCTATAGGCTTAGGAGCCTCACAAAGTTGCAGCCAAGGATGCATGCTTGGAATCTGAATTGTTGGGGTTATACTTGGAGTTGGCCCTTAACACACCATGTGGCTCAAAAGCCCTGTGAGCTAGCTTGTGTAACCTCCACCGTGACAGCCAGCAAACTAAACAAGCACCTACCAAGCATCAGGAAGTGTTCAAACGGAAAAATGTCCCGAATACTTTGATGGCCGAAACAAAACGAAGTCTTCTGGAAATGGTTGCTTGACTTTGCATACTTCGTCCCTATCCAGCCCTAATGGTTCGAGGGGCGTGCCAGCGTTTGCAACGAAAACGGAGCCTGAGAATGCCTGAACCCGGCCTCGCCCACGCGCTGCGGCGGTTCGTGACTCTCTATAGGCTTAGGAGCCTCACAAGGGTGCAGCCAAGGATGCATGCTTGGAATCTGAGTTGTTTGGTTGGGGCCTGCATGTTGGTTTTGCTGTGTGGGGTTCGTCCTTTGCACTGGTAGGCTGACCAGGTTGGTAGGAGCTTTTTTAATGTGGTTCTCAAGTTACCACGTACGAACTGCTGAGCCAACTCTGGAACAATAATCGAGATCCAAACTACATACTGCATCTGCGAGTGGACAGGTAGCTGAATCCCAAAAGTCAAGCTTGTTCTGAATCTTGCTAACGCATGAGGCATCCTCTCAGTGTGGATGGCACGTTTTCGTGGTGCTGATGTTCAGCAACGCGTTCATGTTGTGAGTTGTGAGGCAACTCGCACAGCCTCAGCCTGAACCATTTTCGTGAACCCGAGTCCACACAACAACCGAAACAGAAACCTGATCTCCTAGACCTAAACCAAGACAGGAAGACCCTAAAGAGAACAGCCTCCGCGAAAAAAACGGTGCCGTCCATTTATGCAATGTGGGGGATTGGTCGTCTCGGAACTGGACATTATTTCGGAGGGCTAATGAGAGATAGGAAGCGCAGCCAACTCTCCTTTTTGGGTGCTTTGCCAAATCAGGACTAAGACCAAGTAGTACCAAATATTGTGAGGGAACCAGTTTGGATTTGTCATGCCTAAGTAGAATTGATGGGATCATTGATGGGATCATTGATGCATGCCCAAACAATGGAAGGCTGTAAGAACTGCTGTCTTGCAAATCTTAGGAAAACCTTACGTCTTTAAGTAACTTTGTTTTGCATTTCCCTGGTCATATTGACGTTCTCATCTTGGTGCTGAAAGAAAGACAGAATCTTCCTACGGCCATGAGCGGGAAGGGGATGACAAGGAAATGACAAGAAGTCCAGGACATGATGCAAACAATACACTCAAACCTCCAAAAATATTAGCAACGACACCAAGATGACAAGAAACACATCAAACACACCTGAGATCAAACACACCTGAGACTTCTCTTTTTCTAGAGAGTAACCGAACAAACAACAATGCAAAACCCCAACGACCCACCGTTGACAAAAACACGACAACAAACTGACGAGACGACAAGGTGAAACCAAACCACCTAAAATCCATCAATACATGACAGCAGAAGGACAAGAGCAAATGCCAGCAACATGACCCCAAAAGGACACAACTATTCCAGAACACACGCCGCAAATCTACAGCACGAGTTCTTATAACGCTTACTCCGTCGCCTCCATCGGTGGCAAGTGACTTTCTTCCTCTTCAGGCTTGAAGTTTAGGATCTATGCTTTGGGCGTCGGTGTTGAAAAGGTCTGGCGGTATTAGAGTGTGATGTATGCCCCGAAGATTTATGACCCCTAATGGCATCTGCACGGCTGATAGGCACTGGAAAACCCATTTGAACTGTTCTGGCTTGCCAGGCTACCGTTGAGCGCGCTAAGCATGCGCTCTATCACTGAGCCAAATCAAACCTTAAATTCCCTAGTCGCAAGTGATACGTGTGCGCTGCAGGCGAAAACATTTGTTCATAGTCTGGGGCTGCTGCAGCATTTTGAAACTCTCGTTTGCCTTGTACTTGAGCTGGGGTGTGATGTCCCAAAAATGATATGATGTTGTTCGTCATGTTGGGGCACTCAGCTAAGCATGGCATATCATAAGACATACCTCAAAATTCACTTACGTTGCTCAATTCGTGGCGTGGCCCCTCTCTATTCCTCTCTATTGCCTGGAGGAACGCAGGTCCTGCATGCCACAAATTCTGATTGAGCAGCTCTCCTACTTTCTTGCGCAAGGAAATGCGGACTGCTCACAAAGCAATAATCAGGACTTCTTGGGGCAGTTGTGCAGGGCGTCCTGCTTCGAGGATCCGAACGTGATCCCTAAACGATTGACACCCACAAAGCCTGATGCGCATCTCTTTGAATTTCATAATCCTTACGCGGTTGCCCGAAGCACAAGGCACTCATCCACAAAATCCATGTGCTTTGAACCTCTTGACCTGGCACCCTGCAATGCTACAGGTAATTGCCCTCAAATGCTATTCACTGAATCCCGAATCCCGCATGACCTCTCACGAGAACGAACTGTCTGCCTTGGAATTGTCTTGAGGAAGCTTCGAAGTCATACGCCGGTCTGGGTAAGGTAACATTTGGGCCTCAAGGCCCTAACAGGCTTCATGCCTGCTGTCTAAGAAGCTTAGGGCTTTGTGTGCAGAACCCCGTTGCGTAAATGTGTGCGCCCCTAGTACGGGTCCTGCACTTGGGATCGCATAGACTTAGTAGATACCTTGCATACACTCATGCCCGCTTGATTGCTTGATCACCTATGAAAATTAAAGGGCGCATACTAGCAACATCTAGCAACACGCGGTTTAACTTTCATGGCACAAACCCCGAGCTCCTCATGATGGCTGGGCGGTCCATGGCTAGTCTGGTGATGGCTGGCCACGTTGTGCATGGTGACATGATGCTGCGCAACTTTGTCCATCCAGTGCTTGCCCAAAGAGCCGGCGTATTCCTGTCAGGGCTTTTGTGTGGTGCGCGGCTTCCTTGTAAGCACCTTGTTTGCAACAAGCCAATGGGAGTATTTGACCTACACACGTTCTCTGCGGGGGTTTGTGGGTTTTGCTTCACGGCAGGAGTTCGAGCTTTAGAGCGAGTACCACGTTGCTTTGCTTTAAGTATTGAAGCAGCCTTCGGCTTTTGTCGTGGTCCTTGTGCATCTCCCACCATTTTGGGTATACATGTGTTGAGATTAGTTGCTGTTGCTAAGAGCCAGGGTCTGAAAAGTGTTGTGAACCTGGGAAATGCAGTGGGATCTGGAGCCAAGAGCATTCTGACTCAACTTTGAAGAGCATCAACCACCACCACCCCCGCCGCCCACACCGCCACCACCAACACTACCAGCAGCAGGGTGGTTGTTGTGGTTGTTGACGTCGAAGTCGGCGTCATCGTTGCTGTGGTCGTCGTGGCTGCCGTTTTCGTCGTTGTTGTTGGTGGTTGTGGTTGATTGTTGTCGTTGTTCTTGGTGCTGGTGCTGGTGGTGTTGTTGAGGCTGCGGCTGCGACAGCTGCGACAGCTGCGACTGCTGCTGCTGCTGCTGCTGCTGCTGCTGCTGCTGGTCGCACCACCACAACCACAACCACAGCCACAGCAACCGCAACGACGACGACAAACGACGACGAAGACGAGGACGAGGACGAGGCGACCACAACCACAACCATAACCACAACCACAACAACCGCAGTCACCACAGGCACCACCAGCACCACCACCAGCAACAGTACCACCAACACAACCCAAAACCCATAGCCCAGAAGAAGAATAATAACAACAAGAAGAACAAGAAAAACACAAGAAACAAGCACCTGAAGAACAAGCCCAGCAGTCCTGCCAAGCTTTGTCGTCCTTGGGCAGATGTTTTCGAAACATCGGGACACATCAAGATCAAACGTCTGAACTCTTGAATTAGGATTTCTTCTTTACTCCCACTGAGAAGCAGGACCGTCCAGTATGAACATTCTTGGCATAAAGTTTACTACACATCCACGCCAGAACAGGCTCCAGTTCATGCAAGCCTGATGAGCACTTCAAAGTAAGAACATATTTGCACTTCCGTTCTTGCTTGACTGGGCAGTTGCTCTTGTTGGCTCATAAAGATGAAAGGATACATGAACGTTTCCTCGTCTTGGAAAAAGATTCAAGAATTCCATTCTCTTTGGCCTCCTCGTAGTAGTCCTTCCACGAGCCTGCCACTTTTGCCTTACTGCTCCAGAATGTTAGGGAAGAAGAGCATGGTTGACTGGTATAACGCCCACCAAACTTTGAAAATCTGCCATTGCTCTGCAGACCCAGTAATCCTGCCAGTCAATGTCTTTTGCCTCAGTTTGCTCTGGCGCGACAACATCCTGTTTCTTCGCACAAGCGAAACCTAACGGGCAGGAGCTACAGCTCCCTCTGCACTGTACTCCCTACAATAAATGATGTTGAACATGAGCAGTGCCCCCACCATTACAACGACAACCGTTATAGTCATGGCACACTGATCCTAGAGTAAGGCGTACAAAAAAGTCTGAAAGTCGTGGAAGCCCTTCCGAGACAAGCCTGCCCACATGCGTCACTAGATTGTACTCATTCGTACTTGCTCGTCTGGGTGGAGTTCCTTGGCGGGGCTCAAGAGACCCGCATGAAATTTGTGCGGATGGGTTTCCTTCTCTTCCCACTCCCTTTGGTAATCCTCCCACGACGGGACCGGGGGGAGCGAATGCTCTGCCTCAATCATCCAGATGCCGAGGGGAAAGAACTGCGCTTACTTAGTTTCTTCAACACACACAAAAAGTTCTAACGTTTGCCATTTTCGACACAGACCCAGTAGGTCTCCCAGTCGATGTTTGTTACCTTTGTGCTCGAATGGCAGGGTTGAAGCCACTTAATTCCATCACGCAAACAAAAACGTGCTTGCCTTGCCCGGGCTGGGGTTCTGGTTCCTGACATGAGAAAGTTGTACTGTAGGCGAAACAAGTTTCATGCTTGGCGTAATCCTGCCAGAGTGCCAATCGTTTGGCACAAGAGGCTTTCAAGATGTACATGCTCCAATGAGCAGCAATGACTGCAAAGCAAAAACACCTAAACCCTGAACTCAGTAGTCCTCCGGGGGGATGTAGCCATTCCTGAGGCTGACGCGTAGTTTCATTGAACTTGTTGGCTCAACTGGGTCGCTTCGTGCTTTGGGGCTTTTGGGGTTTGGGGTGTGAGTTTCACGGTTAGGCCAGGGCTCTCAGGTTATGGGATGTAGGGGAAGTAGCCCAGGCAGGAGATTGCAATCAAGGAAGCTTCTGGACCATCTCCGAATGAGATACCATCTGTGCACCCCAACACAGTAGGTATCTTCGCACCTCAAAGTCGGCCTTCATTTTGAGGTGTTCCGCTATATGTTTAGCCCGAAGCTCTGAAACTGTTAACCTCCAATTACATTCGATTTCTAAGCTAAGACCCAGTTTCTCATCCGGCCCCAGCCATTGCTGCGTGTGCTCGCCTTGTATGAGCCCGGCCGCCACAAGCTGCTTATGAACTTAGTTTCACGCATTTTGGTTCAAGATTGGGGATTTTGGGGCTGCTCCTTCTCGGCAACAACCTTTTAGATGAAAAGAGCGATGGCTCAGTTTTTTGAAAGATCGAACATTTTCTGGATCTCCTAGACCACTGCCTTTTCTGTTGAGTTGTCGGGCTCCTTGTTAAGTTGAGTAACAAAAGGTTTAGGGTGTTTAGGTCAAGGATGAGGAACCCCCGAAACATGTGAACATGAAGATTCCTTTGTGCATTGCAAAGCTCCCTGTCTTAGATTATCTTGCAATCCTTGTTGGGAAGATTGTTCGTGTTTGTGCTCTTGACATTTTTGAAAGGTACTGTCAGGAGCCACAAGAAAACCAGAGTCGCAGAAGACGTTGCGGGCCTGTGTCTGCTTCGCCTCCAGATTTTGCGAGATAGGGTACTGCATACCTGTCCAGTCGTTGGATACTGAAAGCCCTCAAGAAGGAAGATTCTGGAGGTACGACATTGGGTTACCTTGACGCTATGTCTTGCAAAGGGGTCGCACTTTATTCCGGGTGCAAGAACAGGATCCAATGACTAAACGCCCCGAGACCTGCAAGAAGTTCCTCACACAACAAATAGGCTGCCAAGTGTTTGCTGAAAACTCGATCCTTTTGGCGTCTCTTACTAAGCCTTGAATTCCGAACTGCAAGGATGCAGTGCAATAAAAAGCCATTCAATATATGAGCCAGGCCTGGCATTCTAATTTTGAGTATGCCTAGGAGCGCAACCATATTCAGGTACACATTAGGAGGATTTGAACTTCAAGGCGTCAAAGGATTGAACACCGAACTTCAAGCCCAAACCAGACCCCAGGGCCAGTCATGAACAAGATAAAGAAGTGCACCCAAGTTTAGCGGAGCGTCTATGCAATTCGTCCAAGGGAGTCGGGCCATGCCTCCGTTGATCGTTGAACTTTTCAAGCTGCTTGAAGCATCGGCTTTAAGCAAGACATGTAAAACGTGGGAAGCACGTGCAGGTTCTCTGGCAATTCAGGACTCTATGAGCTTTCGTGTGGGTATGTATATATATATGTAGATATCTACATACATACAAGAATCTTTAGAGTGTGTGTGTGTGTGTGCGCGTGCGCTGGCTACATATATGGAACCTAATTTTTGCATATTCGGTCACATTCGTGTAGCGAGTCCGTTTCGACCACCATTGGAGTCCCTCTCTGCCTTGAGGCCTAGTGCAACCTAGTCGCGCAGCCGCAAACACCCCAGAACAGAGAAGCAACAAAGGCGCAAAACGCATGGTGCAAGCCCGGGGCTTTGCTGCTTGAGCAATGCCTTTTTCACAGACAACCCAGCCAGATCAAGTCCTTTTGCTAAAGTACTGGAGGGAGAATAACTTGTTCCAGATTCGCTTATCCAAATCCAAGAGCCATGCATGCACAACAAGATGTCATCCCATTTGGGATCCGGATCCTTCTATCCAGCATTTCAAAACTTCAGCGTTGAGCACCGAGGCGCTCGACTGACGCAAGAGCATAATGCTAGCTGCCGGAAGCTAATCCAGCTATTCACGGGGCTCAAAAAACTCAGGATTCTTGTGCAAAGCGGCGCTTAATTAATCTAAATCCACCTGGGCTCCACAAGATGGAGATCACATGTTGTTTGCAATGGAGAGCAATTTTAACGGGCTTTTGCACTTGTTAAAGGAATCTCCGCAGGACATTCCCCAATCAACGGCTCTACTTCCGTAGGCGCTGTTCAATCCGTACATATATATATAATACATGTGTGTATGTATGTACGTATATAACGGTATATACACATGATGTTTCTTACACAGCGCTCCCACAAGCTTGCAACGCTCAAGTAACAATCAGAACAAGCCTGTCCGCACACCTTAAATTATTCGACCCAAAACCATGGAACCCCCTGCCACTCGAAAGCAACAACATTCCCAGCTTGCTGCCGCTAACATCTTCGCTTGTGGAATCCCTGCTGCCAACAAAGGCTACTCTCAAGAATGTCCACATGCAAAGTGCCCGTTTCTGCAAAACCGAAGACGCATGGAGCGTGAGCCAGCTTTTCGCTGGCTACAACTAAACCCCTGCCGGGCCCTCAGCAGGATCTGCACCATGATTTCTAAAACACAATGTGCAGCCTAGTTTGGCCATCAGCTCACGTAGCGATAGAAGTCCAAGCAACGAAACGGCAGCAAGCTCTTTCCAGTACCTACTAAATCAAGCCTTAAAACCTGCAAAGCCAGATGCGGGAAACAACAATCATAAAGTTGTCAGACCTGAGCACCAGCAGTTTTCATGCCCTTGCAGGTTTGAAGGTTTAGTTGAGCGCTTGGGCTCAGGTACTTAGATTATGAAACTGTAGACTAGGGAACTACCCAAACATCTCCAGGCAAAATGCCATGAACACGATCTGCACCTTCGTCAAAACCAAAACCGTTTCCGGTTCTACTTTTTTTCATACGACCATTCCAAGATGAAAGGAAGTGTGAGCGTGCGGAATACTTATAAGCTTACAGGACGCCCCTCACTTCCAGGAAGCTCCCCGTAGGGCTCCAGCTACCTAAATAGGCTGGTTGCATCCACCCTATAGCTACAATTCCAGTAGCCTGGTATTTAGGTAACTGGGAGCCTGAGGGCCCCATATAAACGCTAGAGAACTAGGTACAGAAACAAGACACCTACGATGTTCTTAGGGTACTCCTGGCGGCAACAGCATGACAGACCCTGTTCG
>CAJNIZ010003718.1:0-22997 GCA_905231905.1 Symbiodinium pilosum | reverse complement strand
CTGAGAGGAGGGAGCGATTCGCTCTGTACAATGAGGAATTCAGGTGCAACACGGTTTGGGGTTTTAGGGTTTAGGGTTTCAGGGTTTTAGGGGTTTAGGGTTGAGGGTTTAGGGTTTCAGGGTTTACGGGTTTTAGGGTTTTAGGGTTTAGGGTTTAGGGTTTAGGGGTTAAGGGTTTGAAGGTTTAGGGTTTAGGGATCAACCTTCCTGGAGGCCTTCTGGCTCTGGGAGAGGGAGACTTTCTGCGGCTTAAGGTTTAGGGTTTAGGGTTTAGGATTTAGGGTTTAGGGTTTCATGTCTTTCTATGACTTCCTTTATAACCTACCTACGAAGTCTCCTGAACCTCTCTAAGTGGAGCTTTGTGTACAGAATATGATCGTTCTATAAGACTCGAAGCTTCAGAGTTTCCCTAAACCCTACCTACTTGGAGGCCCATGGGACTTAGTAACTACTTATACTTATGACTGGGATTCTAGTCCTGCTTCTAATCCCCCCTTAATTGGGCTTGTAGAGGATACCCACATACTAAGTCGAGTTATAGTCCCACTTATAAGTAAGTACTAAGTCCCATGGGCCCCCAAGTAGACCTTAGGGATTCCGGATTTAGGGCTGAACTGTTCAGGGTTTTGCGGTCGTTGAGCTGTAGGGTTTAGGGTGGTGGGATTCGGGCTTAGCAGTTATATAAGCCTTGGTTTGCCTTAAACCCTGGGAATCAAACTTTAGGCTCTGGGCTTCGGGACTTTTAAGGGGTTGGGGGGCAGGGATAAGGGGTAAGGGCTTAGGGAGCAGTGGTTGTGACCCCATGGGCGCGGCAAACGAAAAACATGAGAATCGGTTGAGCGTTTGTGGTTTAGGGTTTCGGGTCTAGGCTCGGAATGAATAAGAACGCAAACGCTGGACGTTCTTGGATGGGTATCCTGAGCCTGATGTACACAAGTCTGGAGCTTGTAGCTTGGTAGTTTCCATAAATAGAGGAGGACCCCAACCTAAGCCCCCCAAATATGATAATCCGATTCCGGGGGCCAAAAAAAAGAGTTACTATATATCCCCTTCTAACCCCTAAATATACCCTGTAACCTCTTTAAAATGGCTTCACTTGCTGCCAAGCATCGCATCAGCAACCAACGACTCAACCTCAAAGGGTCTAGAGGGTGTAGCGTTTAGGGTTTAGGGTTTAGGGCTTAGGGCTTAGCGGTTTAGGGTTTAGAGCTTATGGGTTTAGTGCTTAGGGTATAGGGGTTTGGAGTTTATGAAGCCCTACACCTAAACCCTTAAACCCGAAACTCTTAACCCTTTAGGGTTTAGGGTTTCGAAGTCTACAGTTACAAGGTCAGACTGCAGAGCAATAAAACTTGGGATGTGCAGTATATCGCTTAAGCTATGCTTCATGTCAATGTTAGTACTACCTCTATCACTATTCTTAGTAGTATTGTTATCATTCTTATTATCATTACTATTATTACTATCAACTACTATTCTTTCTATTACTACCATCCATTATTACTATTATTACTCTTCATCAACACAATAAGCCATTTCAACTCGCTTGTCATGGAGCTGGAACGTGGCCCTTTCATGCAAATCGTTGGTGAAACTGCTGCCCTCACACCGTAGAAAAGATGGTACAGCAAACATTTTCCGAAACTTCAAAGCTTTTCACAAAATCAGCTGAGACCTGCAGGACTTTCTGGAACAGCTTTGATTTGTTGGAGAATGCTGATTTTACCCACTTTTTTCTGAGGTTTGAGCTTTAGAACTTACAGAAAACATTGGTGAAACCAACTTTTTCTGAGCCCTTGAACCCTTGAACCAATTCTTTCTCAGGTTTCGACGTAGAAGTTTCAAGAAAAGCTGGCAGTGCATGTTATGAAGCCCCACCTGTAAGCCATAACCCCAAGATCAGACCACGCTGAACGCTGAGGTCAAAACCTGAGCAGACAAGCAGGAAAAGAGGCAAGTCAATCGACGGGGGTTACAACATATGAATTATACTTATATATATATATATATCCCTAGGACCCAAACCTTAAGCCCCACACCCCTAAACCCAAAAACCTAATCCTTAAACCCGAATCCCTAGTCCCTGAACTCTAGCCCCTGAACCCTGGGCCCTAAACCCCAAACCGTGTATATATATATATATATATGTATATGGTAGGTTCCCAAAATAAGGGGACCCCAATATAGACCCCAAAAAGGTATCCCTAATTTTGGGAAACCACTATATATGTGTGTCCCTATATGAGCCCCAGGATTCACTCAAGATGCCGAGGGCCAGGCCTCACCCTGAAGCCGGGCCAAGCCTTTGCCGCGCGGTTAGGGTTTAGGGTTTAGGGTTTAGGGTTTAGGGTTTAGGGTTACCTAAACCCCAAAAGTATGTAAAATAATAGCCCTAAACCCCTACTGATAGCCATAAAGGCCATTATTTTAAATACTTTTGGGGTCCAGGTAGTGTTTAGGGGTTTTGGGGGACCTCTGCGGATTTCATCTTTTGGGGGTTCCGGGCTAGGAAGGGTAGGGTTGAAGGAGTTGGGTGTAGGGTTTCGAGTTTAGGGTCTGGGGTCAAGTTTATGGGTTGGGGCTGCTTAGGGTTTAGGGTCTAGGGCTTGGGTTTTAGGGTTTAGTAGGGTTTATGGATTCAGCGTGTGTGGGGTAGCAGTTCAGGCGTTCGGCTGCAAGGTTTCAGGGCGTGGTGATCAAGCCTAAACCCTAAACCCTAAGTCTTCAGATGAGGAGCTCAGGTCTTGAAGATTGGGCTTCAGTGCGTTGGATTAAGGGTTTATAATCCCTCTAAAGTAGATAGAATATCGTCTTGGGTAACTTATAATAACCCCATATACCCCTTACTCTATGTACTTAAGGGGGACTATAAGTTTTAGGGTTTCGGCTTTAGATATCCAACTTTACTCTGAGGGCCAAGCCGACCCGAGAAGGGTGTAAGGATCGTTGGGACGTGATGATTCTGGTTACCTTCCAGGTATCCACCGCAGTGCTTGAGGATGGGGGCTTGGGACGTCTTAAACCCAAAACCCTAAACTCTAAACCTCAAACCCTAAACCTCAGACCCTCAACTCTAAACCTTAAACCCTAAACCCTGAACCCTAAGCCTTAAACCCTAAACCCTAAACCTTAAACCCTAATCTCGAAACCTTGTGCCCTACACCCTGAAACTTGCCCTCTCTTTCGAGGTGTGGCCTCAAGATCTGCGCTTTAGGGTTTAGGGTTTAGGGTTTAGGCCTGATCTGCGCTTTAACGGTGATTCTTCGGGGACACGCTTGGAGGGTTCAGGGTTTGGGGGTTTAGTGTTTAGGGTTCAGGGACCTAATAAGTAGGCCAATAATGGAATGACGGAAAACCAGGTGGAAGCTACTATATGATTTAGGGTTTAGGGTCAGGGGAACTTGATAAGCAGGTCAAGAACGGGGATTACTAGGCTACCGTATGGATTATAGAGGTTATGAACCTACTTACTCAGTCCCCTTGACACCCCAAGTACTGCTCTCCAAGCCATTCGGATGGGAAATAAAGTACGGGCAGAGAGCCGAAAACAAGAGCCACCGCTCTTGGCGTCGTCATCCCTGGGACTACTTAGAGGCTCAGGTGAATAGCGTTTTTTTGGTGGTTGAACCTAGTAAGATACTATTCCTCATATAAAATACTATACCCCAAAGGAGGATGAAATCTTACTCTATATTGGGTACCATAGTATCCCCAAATAAAATACTACTCAGGTGACTTAGTAAGTGTGATAAGCAGGCTAACCCCAATTAGGACATATGGCCTCATTTCTCCATTTCTAACCTGCTTACTAACCCCCTTCCAGCCTTGAAGTACCGCAAGGTTAGCGTCAACATCTAAACACAAGCGCTTGCATGACACCGCAAGCCCGATTATGGTCTGTCTTTTCTTTTGTCACCAGACCCTTCAACATCCCTCTGGGGTATATACGGTCAACGGCTTAGGATTGTCCACCCAATCTGAGCTGGACCATGGCATAAAGTCCAACACTATGACGTCGCTCTACAAGCTTACAAATTCTTTTGAGGCGTCTTGCAAACAAGGTTGATGCTGGCAATGCTTAGAAGCAACACCTTCCCCAGAATAGCAATTAGAATGCCCCACCGTTCTTATTCCACATATTCCCGATACAGTCGAACTCATACAGTCATGGAATCGGAGGACTATTCGTTGTGAGTGAGTGGGGGGGAGGAATAAATCATCAGGGTGAGGCAATATTGTTAACTGTTGCCCCATTGGGCCCGAATCTCCATTTGATGTTCCATAAAGGCCGAGGGGCGATTAATGTAGAAGCATGTATGTTTTGTTGGTAACATCTTTTCGAAGTCTAGGGTTCACGCTTCAGGTACCCTCTACTATAATCACACCAGGAAGCAAGGACCATAACATCAGCAGCTATTGGGCCCCTACCCGTAAACCCTCAACCCTCCCCTGCATCACAGATGAGCGAGTCTTGAATACCAAACAAGGTCCCGACTGGCGCGCAAGTCCCCATTCCTGGAGCACTTGGGTTTAGGGGTTTAGGTGCAAACGTTTAGGGGTTTAGGGTTTAGGTTATAGGGTTAGGGGTTGAGGTTATAGGGTTTAGGGGTTTAGGGTTTAGGTTATAGGGTTTAGGGATTTAGGTTATAGGGTTTAGAGGTTGAGGGTTCAGGCTTTAGGGTTCACGTTCAAGTGGTCTGGACCTTGCTCCGGGTCAGAGCATCAGATAGGCTACAGCTAGGGTTCAGGTTTGCAACACATTCCCATGGAATCCCACAGTGGGAACCCTCCACACGACCAAGCTCACTGTTGCACAACAATCTGGGTTGCTGTTAAGGAACTTAAATTAAGTTACTACATCGGGGAAACCCTATTATTTACTATATATATATATACCCATTATGGTAACTTAATTCAAGTTCCTTAACAGTAAGCCAGCAATGTTTGGCTAAAGCCCCGGCTCTGCTCCTCGATGCAGGAGTAGTGTAGGCCATCATGAAGGGTGCGTTCGTGCGTGCACGCTAGAACAAACAAGAGATTTCTGTCGGAGCTTTGGGCGGAACCGGGCTTAAGGTTTAGGGATTAATGTGCACCCCTTAGCTACAAGTAGGACTTGGGCTATAGATAGGGTGCAAGTTTGCAGGCGATTTGGACTGAAGGTCCCTATGATAAGGAACATACTGTTTGGGGGTCGATATTGGGGCCCCTAGCAATGAAAATTACTTCCAAACCTAAACCCTAAACCGTCGAAATGTTGCAACCCCACAGCGCGGGAGAGGGGTTGCTTGGCGCTCGCTTCAGCCCTTGTTTGGGGTTGAAAGGTGAAAGTCTTCAGCGGGGAGTTAATCCCTCTCTGTTTAGGGTTTCTGGCTGAGCGTTTAGGGCTTAGGGCAACCCTAGTTGCAATTCCAGCAAAGAGTTTCATTAAGCACCTTTGCCTATCCACCCACCTGGCCCAAAGAAGGTACTGGCTATAGACGTTCAGAGTGTCACTGCCTGAAACCTTGGGCACCTATGTCGAGAAATAATGCCTTAAACAATATAAACCTGAAACGTCGTATCGAAAACACTGAGCACCAACTCTCCCTATACCGTTTATGGAGTTGATGAAGCCCAGGTACTCGCTCACGAGCATCGTCTTTTCCTTGGCCATAGCCTGCCCGGGGTTAAGGGTTTAAACAGGGGTTTAGGGCTAAAGGCTTCGAGAAAGCATAGGTTTAGGGGTCCCAGGTCGGTTGATGGATTGCGGCTCAGAATTTGTTTTCTGGGGTTCAGAGGTTAGGCTTCGGGTGCGGGGCTTGGGATTTTGGACGTCAAGGGTTCGCAGATTCCCTTTGGGGCGGTGACTTTCGGGCTTAGGACACTGAACCCCAAGCGCGCTTGTGGATGAATGTTTCTAATTTCGACCTTCTGATGGTATCAGCATGTATAGAGTGGAAACCGTTGACACTGAACTTAACGCCCTCAAGAACCCCTGACGTCAATGAACAGTATTTCAAGGTTCAGTCCCCATGTTTGTAGGGAAAATTCACGAAAGCCCAAGCACTCTACCCAGGGAGCCGAATGTCCGCCGATTAAGGAAGATAACAACTATCATGTTAAGGCTTCTAGTTTGTTGTCACGTAGATCCGCAAATATAACCCCCTGCAAAAATCCCAAGAACCCTGGAAAGACACGTGTGACTTAAGCACGGAGTACTACTGGGCTGTGGAGTCATGGCTGGCGAAGAACCCTTGGAACGTGTCACCCGAGCCGATGGACCTAGTCACCTCAAATTGGCCTCTTGCTCGTTCCCAAATCATTCTGGCTTGTGGATGTGAGCGCCGGGCCGAAGAAGCAAGCGCCGTCCAACTTTTCATGTGACGGATTGGGAAATCTCTTCGCCCTTTGCGCGCGCTCAGTCACATTGACGATCTGTTTTTCTTCGACATCATACACGTTGAACCCGTTTGATGTTGTCGTCAAGTCGGATAACTAGCTGGTCTTTGTGAGTACCTCCAGGTACACGTTACACGCTGCTCCCGCAATGTCCAGATCTCAACTGTACGATACCCTCCCCTGAAACCACTTACAAGCTTACTGTTGAGGATGCTCGAGGCGGCATAATGATAACCACTGGACTCCCTGATCGGGAGAGAGGCCACCCCCTTAACCGCTCAAGAAACTGAAGCCCCAAACCGCAAATCCTCAAACCTAGACCGTTAAGTCGTAAACCCAAAACCGTGAAAACCCTAAATCTTGGAGCCTAAACCCCTGACCCCCTAACTCCCGAGCCCGTAAGCCCGTAGACCCCTAACTCTAAAACCCTAGCTGCCTAAACCCTAAAACCCCAAAATCCTTGAACGCAACTCCCCCATGAATCCTGAAACCCCAAACCGTGAGGTCCTATACCCCTTAAACCCTAAAACCCAAAACCCTGAACCACAAACCTTAAACAGTAACCCTGACTCCCCGTCCACAAGCTGATCTCCGCCTCTATCGCTGCTTCAGCCTGTCAAAATAGGGTGTAGCAGTTTTGGGGTTGGGGATTTAGGGGTTTGGGTGTTTAGGTTTGAGGTGTTTTGGTGTTTAGGGGTTCAGGCGTGTAGGGTTTAGGGGTTTAGGGTTTAGGGGCTTGGGGTTTAGGAGTTTGGGGTTCAGGGCTGAGGGGCTTGGGGTTTAGGGTTTAAGTAGAAATTTACTTCTTAGTACCTCTACTATACAAAGGCCTAGCCCACAAATAGTGTAAAATTACCCTAAATCCTAATTCCTAAACTCTAACTTCCAAGGTCTGCAAAGCGATATAAGGTTGTGCTGTTCCTTCCGAATTTCTGCGCTGGCTTGAACAAACCCTAAGCCCTACACCCTAACCCCCCCCAAACGGCATCACATGGGAGGCATGCATAGATGGCGAAGACAACTTGCAGTCAAAGGCCTACCTGAACCCCAAAAGTATGCAGAATAATCACCCCTTTGACCATCTTGTATCTGTAGTCCCAATACAGGAAAGATGATGTGTTTGATCTAGGCTTCAGGGATAGTTTAGGGATTTAGGTAAGGTTTAGCATTAGGGATTAGGGTTTGGGGCTTAGTTGAGATTAGGTTTAGGGATACTTTAGGGATCTGTGTTCAGGGTTTAGGGATCACGGTCTATGGATCAAGGTTTAGGGATTAGGGTTTAGGGTTTAGGGTTTGAGGTTTCGGGTTCGGGCTTCAAGGATAGCACCCCAACAATGGAAAATGAATATGGAACGCGGAAAGTGGAATGGAAACTGGTGTTGTGCCAGAGTTTATAGGTATTGTGGAATGCACGGGCCTAGATAGTTACAAATAATATGTTGAGGTGCCCCATATGATTAAATACAATCACACAAGGAATGTTGGTAGTCATTCGGGCTTCTAGGTTTCATAATATCTGTGACCGCTATCTAATCCAGTTTCCATGTCGCTTTCCATGTTCCAGTTGACTCTCCATCATTCTAATCCCAAGTCTTTACTATCTTTACTAAAGAGAAGCCCATTTCAATGTTCCACAATCTTATGCTAAACCTTCTTTTCCATTCAGTTCTCCATCAGCACTCAAAGCTAAACCCTAATCCCTATACCCTAAAAGCTAAACGGTAACTTCTACAGGAGAAAGAAGACGACTCTTCCCCAAGCCTAATACGGAGCCACTGAGAGACATCTACAGGGACAGCTGCTCTTTTGCTAAACCCTTCTTGGGCTTCCAGGTGAATAGTATGGGGCTTGGAGTTTGGGATTTGGAGCTTGGAGTTTGGGCTTTTGGGTCTTTAGTTTGGAGCTTAGGGTTGCGAGTTAAGGGTTTAGAGAGACACAGATGTCGTGACAAGCAATCAGCATGCTTTGCTGGCGGCATTTTGGGGGCGTCTGTCGACCTCTTTTTCCAGCTACTGGGAGTCCATGCAATTTTCTGCTGTATGGCGGAGACCCCCATTTACTAGATTGAATACGGGGATAATCTATTTGTAACCCCGTCTATAATCTATTTGCTAAGTGCTTTTCAGCGTCCAAGTAGACCTGAGGGTATATAATCCCCCTTAAGTAGATAGAATATGGCTTTGGGTATATTATAATACGATCCCCATATACCCCACATTCTATCTACTTAAGGGGGACTATAGGATGTTGGGCGCCTCTGCGAGAGCTGAGGCTAGGCGCACCTTTGCTGCACTCTCCTGCAGCGATGCACTTCAGGATTTAGGGTTCACAGGGTTTTACGATTCAGGGTTTACTTGGAGGCCCCGTGTGATCTAGTAACTACTTATAACTGGGCTTACTAGCCCCAAAATGGGGTTACCCCAAGAAAATACGGTTTATAATGACAGTTCTAGGTAGTTACTAAGTCCCATGGGCCTCCAAGTAAGCTTGGGCTACAAAGATGAACCTGCTTTTGAAAGGTCGCCAGGTGTCCATGTTAGCTCGGATTCTGATCCAATTCGTAGGCCTTTGACCCAAACACAATCCCCGCGTCTAAACGCATTTCTCTAAACAATAGACCCTGAATGTAATCCCCAAACCATATCCCCAAACCTGAAACTCTGCACCTTAATTATCCCCAAGCCCTACACACTAAACCCTTGCCTGAACCCCACCCCATGTATACAGGTAGAGTCATGGTCTTATTTGAGCGAATCTTGAGGCTTTTGGGCTATTATTTGACCTACTTTTGGGGGCAGCGGTAAACCTTAAATCCCCATCTCAAAGCCCTAAACCACGAAGCTTGTCCTTCTCGGCTCGCGCCTGCCATTCCTGTTCGTTGCTAGGAGGGGCGCAGCACTCAAAAGTTGGAACTATGGGCTTCTAGCATGCGTCCTTAACCCTGGTTCCTCATACGCCCATTATATATCATATAAACCCCTAATCGAGGGCCCGGCAGGGCCCATGTTTGCTTGACGGTGGAGGGTGTGGGGGTTGAGGGTTATGCGCTTTAGATCTGAGGGTGTGGGGTTCACGGCTTACAGTTTGGTATATACTGTTGGGGATTGGGATAGGGCTTAAGGTTTAGGGTTCAGATCCTAAACCCCAGAACCCTAGTCCCTGAACCCTAGACCCCAGGGATAATAGGGGGTTAGCATTTAGGGAACTGCAGTCCTTGCAAGAAATCTGCAACTCTACACCCCACCCGACCTGCCGCAGAGAATCGAAGTTTCAAAGTGTAGCTTACCAGGTAGGGTTTCGGGTTACTAGGGTTTAGGCCTTAGGGTAGCCCCGGCCCTGGCAACCCCTTATGGTACGGGTATGCTTTTCCTACTGTTCTGCTTTGCGAAGGACCCCAAAATCAAAAGGGAAAATGGGTACTGCGGGGGGACCTAGGTTAGGGCTCTCGATATAGGGTGCGAGGGGGTGCTATCGAAATCTAGGGAGCTATGGGGAGAATTAAGGAGGATTGGGGATGACGAGGCTACCCAGGCCTACACCTGCAGCCAGGCCCGAAATAATCCCTACATGTTACATATCATAATCCCTTATTCCCTACTCCCCGCCATAGTTTAGGGTCTGGGGTTAAGGCTCCCGCGCCCGTGGAGCTGGTGACCAAAAACACCGGCTGAAGCCTAAAAAAGTCTAAATCTTGAAACTTAAATCCCCAAAGACCCTAAATCTTAAACCCTAAACCCTCAAAAAACGTAGAGCTAAACCCATCAATCATCAGATCCCCAGTTTCCATTTAATTTTCCATGATCCCAATATACTATACTAGTTGGAACTAATAGTTTCCGTCATATTTTCGATGGTTCAAGAAATACTATCTCCGGGGTCAGATGCTCGTGGCCGGACACTGACTGAATGCCACAGGGCCCTGACCCGAAACCCTAAACGATGCACGAGTTTACCAACATGAATTGGACCCTGTAATCCTGCGTGGGACAATCTCCCAAGCCGCTCTCTGCCCGCTCGTCAGTCTCTGCCTGCTTGGCCCAGGCCTCGCAGGGCACTCGAGAGATGACCTTGCCAGAGGCGTCCATCGCAGCTTTGCAGCCTCCACAAGTGAAGCAACGCCGTCTCGGAGCCGCTCGCGAGGAAAGTGCTGGCTTTCTCCGCGGCCCAGGAGTCGATGGAGCAGGTTTGCCAGAAGGCGTCGTAGAAGCACGCGCCAAACCAGGCGTAGCGGGAGCAGCGGGAGCTGTACCAGGAGCCAGTCTCTGTGCCATAAGCTCTTGCACCAGCTGAGTCAGAGAGCCAAGGCTGGAGGCAAAGTGTTGATCAGACTTCTGCTAAAACATCCTGCAGACTCCTTGCCCTTGAACCCCTTTGTAGTCCCGAGATATCCCTGGGGGCCCTATGTTTGACAAACCCCTTCCCCCAAAACCCCTTATACCTAACGCCTTACGCCTGAACACCCCTAAAATCCCCCGACGATGCCTTGCACTCTTCCTGAAGCTTTGGCAGAAGCTCTGCTCCTGATGGCAGATGGCTGGATGCCAGTGGTTTTGGGGCTTGCGCTTGGGGTTTAGGGCTTAGGGTTTGGGGTTTAGGGTTTGGGGTTTCGGGTGTGGGGTTTAGGGAAAAAGCTTAAGGCTTAGGAAGCAGGGTCTTTGGCCTGGGTTTTCGGGTGCGAAGTTTAGGGTTTGAGCTGTGGTTATAAACCCTCTAAAGCAGATAGAATACGGGCTTAGGTATATTATAAGAAGATCCCCATATACCCCATATTCTATCTACATCAGGGGGACTATAGGGTTTAGGGTTTAAAGGCATGCTGGAGGGTATCGGGTATGGGCTTAAACACCTATGTGGGCTCCTCGAGCTTTGGGGTTGAAAGGTTCCAAATTCCGAGGTGAGCAATGGGGAAAAAGACCAGAATAAGGGTCCTATAGCTCCCATACTGGTTAGAATATTTTCCCCACAGCTGGGCAGGAAGCTATGCTGCAAATACCTTCCATATGCACCACTAAGCCCCAAACTCTGAAGCCTAAACTTCCCTAGACCCGAAAACGGCTGAGGTGGGGCGAGGCCGTAACAATTTAAGTAAACCGTCACTATCCGACCTACAGTTGATACTACAAATCCCACATGACCCTGAGTACCTTCTTCCCTCTGCAGGATTTGCAACATTCAGCCCTGAGCCCCAAACTCTCCATTCCTTGCAGCTTTAGAGCCAATATTACCCCTATACTACCACTATATAACGACTATATTCGCCCCGTATAACCTCTATATTACCCCTATATTACCCCTATATAGATAACCCCTATATAAGCCCTATATAACCTCTATATTACCCGTATATAAGCTGCTTAAAAACCAGGGGCACATGGAATTGTAAGAAAGTCCTGCCTGGATCCAAAACCTGAGCCCTGAAAGTCAAAGTCTTAAGCATTCAACGAGGCTGCTTCCTGATTCCTAAACCCCAAGCCCCAAACCCTGAAGCCCAAAACCCTAAACCCTAAACCTCAAACCCGAAACCCTAAACCCTAAACCTTAAACCTTAAACCCTAAACCCTAAATCTTAAACCATAAGCCCTTAACCCCAGGTCTTCTGAGTAGGGCCCCCTAGATCTGTGTGAGATTGTCTGGAAGCAAGGGGTCCCCAATCTTAAGCCCAATAATAGACTCCTGTCCTATGATGGGCGTTTGGGGTTCAAGGATTTGGGGTTTGGGGTTGAGGGTTCCGAGGTTGAGGTTGTAAGTGTGTAGGGGTTGGGGGCTTTGGGAGTCAAGGAATTGGGTTTTTGGGGGCAGGAAGGGTCGGATCTGTTGGGGTTTCAGGACTGGAGGTTTGGCAACCTGGCTATGCTAGCTGAGGGCCACTTGCATGTGTCGAACTGGTCTCCTTTTACAAAACTTAACGGCCCGCTTGGCCCGAAGCCCCTTGAACCAAAGCACCCTAAAGCTTAGACCCTAAGCCCTAAATCCAGAACCCCAAAGCCCTAGGCCCTAAAGGCTGCGTGGTACTGCCACCCAACACCAAATTTGTTCAGGTTTAGGGCCTTAAACTGTGTGACTCACGGAGGGTTTCCGCCTGCCTTCAAGCCCCTGCAGCTGCTCATGCTGCAGCTTCACCTTCTATTGGCTTCAGTTCAGGCTTTGGGTTCAATGGCTATGGTGTGGGGTTCAGGGGTTTTGTAGGGTTCAGCATTGGGTTTTGGCTGATGTTCAGGAACTTTTTAAATTACCATAATGAGGAAACTCTATTATCTACTATATACCATATTATGGTAACTTACATGAAATTTCTTGACTACAGCCCAATCTTTTTGTGCATCGGGCTTTGGGTTCGATGGCTTGGGGGCTTGGACTTAGGCTGGGGGTTGGAGGTTAAGCAGTTGAATGCCCTACGAACAACTACAGAATCATCTTTACATCCTTAATATCGAAGTGTACGTGGTTTTGAAAGTTCTTTTCCAGTTGATTCTCCGCTAACCGAACCCAGAAGCCTAAACCACCGATAGTAGATACCATTCGCCTTCCCGATTCTTTTCCATTGTTCCGGCCCCTAATTAACCTCAGCATCCCTAAGCCTCATATACCCCTATAAGCCAATTAGGCCTAAACCCTACGTACCCCTTAAACCCATTGCGGTACCCTAAACCGGGATCACTATAGGCGCTTGCAATGCTAGATATTCAGGCCTGAACCCTAAACCCTAAATCCTACACCCTAGTATTCTGTTGGCTTCGTGCTTCCTTCTTGCTCCGCGATACTCTAGCCACAGATCTCCCTAAACCCTTAGGGTTTAGGCTTTAGATTTAGGGTTTAGGGCCGCATACCCCAAACCCTGAACCCCAAACCCTAAGCCGCAAAGGAAGGCTTAGGGCTTAGGAGTTAGGATTCTTTTAAATTCCCCAACCCGCGAATTGGGGTTGAGGGTGAGGGTTGCAGATTTAGGGTTTAAGCCTTAAGCTTCGCTTCCTAAATCCATGCCTGAAGGTTTCGGGCGTAGGATTTAAGATTGAAGTACGGCTGACGTAGGAAAGCATGGATTCCCATGCTTGCCTCGCTAGGGTTCGTTGGCGCTGTCCGGCATGGAACAGTTCTCGTGCCTATTCTGCTGCGCGTGGAAACACAGTCTCACGCATATCCTCGATAAACTCCTTCAGGCCACCAGGTTCTGTGAGAGATTCGACACCGATATCTGTCACTAATTCAAAGGCTTCGTCCTGAGAACGCATTTGTTTTCTACTTCTGGCTGCCTCAGATAAACCTCGGAGGGTAGTGCGGTGGGTGGGTGGTTGGGGAGCCCATGAGAATGGATGCGGGGGATTCTGCGAGTTCGGGAGGTTGTCATGTTTTAGATTTGGGGTTTAAGGTTAAGGCCTTCTTTGGCTTTGGCTGCCGTAGGCGCACTAAAGGCGTCGGCTCTTGGGCAGGTGTCAAAACGAGGTTAAGTGCTAAGGGTGCCGACTATGAGCTGAGTACGGCACACTACATGCCTTAGCCCGAACCCGGGAATCTGATGACCCAACCCTCCACCCTCTACCAAACTACCCATGTGAATAGCTCAGGATTTAGGTTGCGGATTGGTCAACAGACAGCGTGGTCCTCTTGAGCGATCCTGATGTGAAGGATGCTGTTCTTTAAAGGGTATGCATGGGGCCCATCCCACACACTAAGGACCTTTCGGATTAAAATCGCAACTGCCTATATTGGGTTTTCAGAAAGCACACCTCAGTACAAACATAGTCAACATCTGCGGAGCATTTCAGTGTTGAGTTCAAGCTTACGTAAGGTTTAGTGCTGGTGACTAAACCTTTTTCAAAAGTGGGTGTCTGGGCTGGGACTTGCTGAAATCAAGCGAATCAAGGGTAACAAATGAACGGGAATGCAATCTAAGAATCTGAGAGAAACACCGCATCCTAAACCCTGCACTTTGAACGCTACCCGCAAAAGCTCTTAAACTCCCACACCTCAACTCCAAAACTGAAGCCCCAAAGACCCCAAAAGATGCATGCTTCGCCGAAATGCCCAAAAGCTGTAATCACCCTAGACCTATAAACGGGATTTTTTGATAACTTCACAGTGTTATATACGATGATAAGAACCAAGAAGGATTCCTAGTAAGACTACAGTAAATCTGAAACCCCAAACCCTGAAACACTAAACCCCAAGCCCTAAACGCTAAGCCCCAAACCCTAGACCCTAAGTCCTAAACCCTGAGCCCTAAACCCTAAACCCAAACAACCTAAAACCCTAAGCCCAACAAAAACAAACTAAAGCCAAACAACCCAAAACCCTAAGCCCAACAACAACCAACTACAGCAAAACAACCCAAAGCCCTAAGCCCAACAACAAAAACAAACACAACCCAAACAACCCAAAACGCTGGACCCTTAGTCCTAAACCCTACACCCTAACCCTAAACCCTAAGCCCTAAACAACAGCCCAAAACCCTGGAGTCCTAAAAAAAGGTGGAGCCTGGGCCTGAGCAGAGGCTAAATCCTCCTGCGGGTTTAGGATTTAGGATTTAGAGCTCAGGGTTTGGGGTTTAGGCTGTAGGGTGTAGGATTTAGGGTTTAGGATCTAGGGTTTAGGGCATAGGAATTGAGATTTAAGGTTTAGGATTTGAGCTGTAGGGTTTAGAGCTCTTTTAAGAGTCAGGGTTCAGGGTCTATGGTACAGGGTTGAACTCTCATTCAGGCTTAGGTTTTTTAGGGTTTAGGGTCTAGGGTCCACATGACATGCGACCAAAAGCACGAGGTGTACCCCAGAAAGAAACCACGATTTTGATCACTCCCACTTGTAATTCTGAGGGTTCAGACTTGACGGCTAAGGGTTGTAGGGTTTAGGGTTCTGAGGTTTTATGGTTTAGGGTTCTAGGGTTCTAGTGCTTAAGGTCCTAGGATTTTAGGGTTAGGTTTTAGGGTTTAGGGTTCCAGGGTTCTAGGGTTTAAGGTCCTAGGGTTTTAGGGTTTGGGGTTCAGGCTTTTAAGGTTTAGGGTTCTGGGGTTTAGGTTTTAGGGCGGTAGGGCCTAGAGATCAGAGGGCTCAAAATGATGAGGAGAAGGAAGTTGAGGTGTAGGAAATACGCCCCAACATAATGGAGTTAGGGGTTTAGGGTTTAGGGTCTACAACGGGGATACTGTCACCTACCTACCGCCATCCCGCTGCTTGAGCCCCCTGAAGAGAGTGAGTTGAGGATGGGCTATACGGTCTCTGCACATTTCAAGTATACCATTCCAGTAGAAATACATTTCAAGTATACCACTAGAGTACTCGCGGGTGGAGGGAGACCACCTTAGCTATCATCCTTCGAATCTTTATGAGCTAGCCCTAAACCCTACGGTAACCTGTCACCCTAAACCCTGCAAGGACCTGGCGAGACCCTTTTGACTTCCAGCCTCGACATAAGGAAAGAACCCTTAAAGCGCAGGTCTGCCAACGACCTGAAACCACAGACCTTATCAGGGCGGGTCAGAGAGACATGATAGGTGGGTTCCTCCAAGTACCTCATACCTGAAGCCCTGAACCCCTAATCATGAAAAACTACACCCGACACCCACCCTAAACCGCCAAGTAGCAACACTTGCCTCTTTTGCAAGAAATGAATTAAGTAATCCCAAAACGACACCTCTATGACAGCTCTAAACCCTATACACTCGCCTTTGGTTGAGGGTCGGAGGTTTACGGATCAGTCTGAGTCTAGGGTTTTGGGTTTGGGGACTATTTTGCATACCCCCCCCCATCATATGCCCACAAGTAAATCTCTTAGCAAACGCCGGCTTGAAGCTCCTGCAGCTGCTTGTGCTCAGCCCTGGCCACAAGAGCTACAGTCTTAGGGTTGAGATAATGGAGAATCAAATGGAAAATATGGAAAAATGACATGCATACTGGGATTCGACAGGGGATCCCAGGGATGGGTATCTGCCCGATGATTAATGGACATGTGTTCCTTACTAGTCACTACATTAGGCACCCCTGTGTGAGCTGTATTCTGAACTCCTAGTATCCCCCTTAATAACCTCAATACTGCTCCCCCATATAACCCCGTTCAAGGAGGTGTTAGGATTTAGGGTTTAGATTTTAGAGCCTAATGGCTTCTAATAATGCTTCTATGGGGCCACCATTATCCAGAATGGGGTTGGGTTTAGGGAGTCTGCTATTTGCCATTTGGAGGAGGGGCGCATATCAACCAGCTACTCCAGAACCGGCCAGATTGCGCGTCGCTGCACCTGGACAATCAGACAAATAAAATGCTTGTATCTGATAAACCCTAAACCCTAAACAAAAGCTTGTAATTGGGGTTCCGGACCATCTATGCTGAGCCTTGACGTCAAGGAATATGGCTCCGGCTGTCGAAGATAACATTGGAGCGCCAGTAGCACAGCACAAAAAAGCACACCCTTTTCGAACATAGCTTCTTATTCTATATACACATATTAAATAAAAGCTCGCCCTTGTTGAATATGGCTTCCTGTTATGCATAAGCTTATTAGATAAACTCAGGGCCCCAAAGCCCCAAACCCTAAGGTTTAGGGTTTAAGGTTAAAGCTTGCTCAACACCCCTGATGTCCATTGTGGACGTCAAGCCTTTGCTCTCCAGCATCCGACGTGATGTTGAAGCCTAATGCTACGGTGGACGGACAAAATCCTACATGATCTTATATACATAATGTACATAAATCCTAGGAATGCTGGTACTAAGTATACTCAAGGTCATGCAGGATTTTGTCCATCAACAGTATCATCGTGTCTTCCAATACAAATAACGGAGAATCCAACGGAAAAGGAACAAGCAACATGAAATGGAAACTACTGAATGTAGGGCTTATGTAGCGTTGCATAGGGATATTAATGTCCCACACCGTTCTTATAGCTTTGTGACACCACTCCAGGTGAAGGCAAAAAAGGAAACTCGCAATCAGCAGGTCAAATCCTGTATGTGAGCTATCTTCTGAACTCCTAGTATCCCCCTTAATAAGCCCTATAATAGTCCCCTATATAATCCCCTATATACCCCCTTTAAGGAGTTTAGGCTATAGCTCATGTGATTTCAGGCTCATCCCATAGCAAAAACCTTGATGTGACAGTCACTGTTTAGAGTTTAGGGGGTTTTGGGTTCGGGGCTTCGGTCTTCAAGTTCACAGGTTCAGAGTTGAGGGGTTTACTGTGTGGGTTTAGGGGTGGAAATAAAGCCCATGGAACACTGTTGCTCACATCGTCTGATCCACATGAGAGCATAAGTTTACCCCTACACCATCACTTAGATGATTCTGCGGCCCTAGCCCTGAAACCCACAGCGCCTCTAGAGCCTAAACCCTGAGACCCTTAAAACTCTTAACCCTAACCCCGTGGGCCGCAAACTCCGAGGAAGGATGAATTCTGGGGTTCAGGGTTTAGGGCGTAGGGTTTAGGGTTTAGGGTTTGGCGGTTATGGCTTGGAGGTTTGAGGCCAAGGGTCGGCTCGCTGTAAACGGCATGGTCGCTTTTGCTTGTTTAACGGTTCCCTGGGGTGATACTGACCCTCAACCCTAATCTCTAAACTCTAAACCCCTAAACTGATCGGAGTTGGAAGGCCCTAGAGAACCAAACGTCGCCAGGCGTGCGCATAGGCTGCATGGACTTCTTCCATCTTCAGCCTCTGCACTCGTCATAGAGCTTAGGTTTGAGGTTTTATGCCCTTAATTCCGGGCTCCTGATTTTACCTGCGATGTACCCTACATGTACCCTGAAGGGTTCCTAGAATCCCCCTAAAGGCCCTGAGGGCCCATTTTAGGGGCCAATACTTCTGACGCTAGACGGGGCTAATGCCAGGACTTACCTCTGATGTCTAACAACACGGTTTAGGTTTAGGGTTCAGGATCTGGAGGAATAGTACCCCACTAATGGAGTATCACATAGAAAACACAAATCGACAGTGAAATGGAAACTGTGGTTTGTATAGAAGTTTTTGTGAAATAATTGCGGCTAGGGTTTAGATGGCTTGTGCCCAAAATCCCTCTTTTGATAGCTTCCTTCTGAGGCAGTGCGATAAGGGAAGGGATCAGGGCCTACGGCTTCTCGGCAGGGCGCTGGAGGCGAAGAGTCGTTCGGACCTACTAATCAATTGCGCTCTTCTCAAGACAGACTGGGACTTTACCAGAAGTAACAGAACTATTATTGGAAGTGCAGAATTGCGGTGGGGTTCCCCAATATAGATGATCCAAAGCTATAACGCTCATTATTGGGACGCCAAAGATAGTAGCCCAAATGGTGGGAAACCCTTGTGTAGCTTGAGGGTAGGGTTTCAGGTGTATGGCTGACAAAATAAAATGTAGTTTCCATGAACAGTGGAAGCATTCATGGGGATTTCCCTAAATTATTGTTACCTTTCTTGGGGGTCACCACATCTATGTTGTTGCCCCCCCTACTTATGACATCTACCATACAGACCTCAAACTATTGCGATCCCTAAATTTCGGAAAATCCAGCGTTGCTTCTAACGTAGCTCGCGACAACAGGTTCACTACTCGTGTCCGTATCGTCCTTGATCTTCCAAGGGCTGCGGTGGCGGCTGCTACTACCCTTGGCTTTTTTTTGTTCAGGCATTGCAGGGGCTAGGGTCTGTTGATGTTGTAACACTTTGGGGGGTTATCCCAAAAGAATCCGTCATGACAGAATGGCGCCTTTTGCGGAAATCTAAGGCTTCTTTCGCCAACACCATCGCTAACTTTTGCGGAAGCATGTTGACGCAGAAACCAAGGCTTGAACTCTAAAAATGGTCCTTAACCCACCGCACCCAAGGACTCATGCCATGAAACTTCTCCTCATTTAGGGCTAAAGATGATATGCCTCACTCCCACATCCGTTTAGCGGGGTCGGGATTTGAAGATTAATCACGGTTTGGGGTTGTGAATAATTATGGTTTGGGGTTGTGAAGTTCTTTCCTTAAGCTGCTGAGCGGCCGCCAGCTGCAAGGCTTTCACTGAACTCTAAACACGATCAGAATTTCTCTGTGGCTGCGCCGCAGGTCAGATGACCTCGAAACTCCTGATCCCGCATGGAAACCACAAATCTACACCCTTGACCGTAACAGCTTGAGTTGCATGAGCTACAAACTATATTTCCCATATGAATAACGGAATGGGTTCCTATCAAGCAAGATATTAGGGACTGTACCAAACTATCAAAGGGACCCCTATGTCCAACTCTTCATGGTCCCTTGGTAACCTTAGTACTGACAGTAGCCCTAAAAAGACATAGTACTTTCCATCTTGTTTTCCATTACCCTATATAACCCCTGAAGCCTAAGCCCATCCTTGAGCTTGAAACTGTCCGAACCTGCACAACTCTCGCCCCAAACCTTCCTTGAGCCCTGAAGCGAACCCTTGCTAATGAAACCCCCCTCGCTCACTCGAAAGAATGTCCATTGTATCGTCATACACTATCATGAGAATGTATGTATTGCTAGTGGGTCGGGGGGTTGTTCCATGGGGCGGGGAGTACAACCCTGAACCCTAGAGATAAGCCCTAAACCCTACATCTCCTAAATACCCCCTATACAGCGAAAGTTGAGACCCTGATTCAATTGAGCAGCTGCATGCTATCCACAATCATGGATGTCACGTCTGGCTGGTTGGCAGCCTGACATGAGCCATAGCCTAAACTCCTAGTATCCCCCGTAGTAACCCATTTAGTAGTCCCGTATATAATCCCCTATATAACTCCCTTTAAAGAGTTTAGACCATGGCTCACATGGATCACCCTAAACCCTAAACCCTAAACCTTTAGGGTTTCGGGTCTAGAGGACTTACTTGCTGGCTGGAAGTAGGGAATGAAAAAATAGCATAGCAACTGAAAACAATTCTGTTACTGGAGGTTTACAGTATAGGGTTTAGGGTACATAGGGTTGAGGGTTGAGGGTTTAGGGTTTAGGGTTTAGGGTACATAGGGTTTAGGGTTTAGGGTACATTGGGGAAGTACTTTAGGGTCCCTTTCCTCCATTCTCTACTGTCAACCAGTAAGCTAACATGTTTCGGTTGGTACAGAAACCTGCATGACCCTAAGATGGCCGTTGATCCAGTATGCGAAAGTCATGCAAGAATTCAGGATCGACAATCATGCTTTCGGGTTTCGATACTTCCCACGAACTTAATCGTCTTAATGCAGGGACCTGTCCCATTAGAATAGGGCTTAGGGCATACTATACAACAAAAGCTATAGTATAATGTAGCTACATATGCAGGTTGCTTGAGTTAGGGGCACCCAAGAACCCTTGGGATATATGTCGATGACATACTTTCGAGAAACTTTCCTATGAGGAGACCTATAGCATTTTGAGGACATTCACGGAATCTTGTCGGCAATTAATTATTCAAAATGCCATATGACCCATAGATCTAGTTTGAGCTCATTCCCCTTTTACACTGACAGCCCTTAAATGGGTTTGTTCAAGGGGGTGTTTGGAGGGTCGGAGGGTACTTAGTAAGTGTATGTAAGTCGGTTGATAACAGGGGAAGTGGGCAATAATAGAAATATTAATGATAATACCGCGTGTGGGGCTTGCCGGTAGACTTACTAAATCCCGTGACCTTCCAAGTATTCACACTCCAAAATTCTAAGCCGGCTATGAAGAAGCATAGATTCATCTTTTTTTGGGGCTTTTGGCTTGGCAACATTGACCCTCAACCCTAAACCCTAAACCCAAATCCCTAACCCTAAACCCTCCTAAACCCTTAACCAAACTATTTGGAACAATGCACCAAAAAATCCTTGAAATCTGCCTCTTTCCGGCTGAAATTTACCTACAAACAGTCTGCGGTTGTCCATGGATAATGAGAAGCTGCCCATAACTATACTTAGGGTTTAGGGTGTACTTTGGGCACTGCCCCCACCTTATGGAAAATAGTTCTCCCTAAATGTCCCCTTATAAACCTACAGGGGTTCCACTCCCCGACGGGCCTTAAGATCAACCCCCCCTTTACCTCCTAAAGCCCCCGATCCCCATAGACCACTACGTAATCCCAGCTTCCCTATCATGTTCCATTTCCTTTCCCTTTTGATTCTCCCTAAGCCCTAATTAGCCCCTAAACCCTAAATCCCTATTCCCTAAACCGTAAGCCCGAAAACCCTAAACGCCCTTGATCACTCCAGAGCCATCCTCAGCGTCACGCTCCTCAAGGGTAAGTCCAGGAGCCTTCGTTGGTGCACCGCAGTACTTCAACACCTGCCCTTCACTCAGGAACAGGAGGTCGACGTAGGAGTACTCGCCGTACTGCTTCAGCATGTCTACCGAAGAGTCTGGGTGTTCTTGCAGGCTCTCGCCCTGCTGAACCTGGATCAGATTCGCGATGGTTTGCTCAAACTCCTCGTTGAAGACCAGGTTACTGTTGCTCTCATAGATGGCCATGCCTTCTTTCCATGTCTGCCCCATGCCCGTCTGCATAGGATGCACTAAGCCCTAAAACCCTAAAACCCTAAGCCCTCAAACCCGAACTTCACAGGACTGACCCAAAAAGGTACACCTAAAGGGGGAAACCCTACATACCCTAAACCCTACATATCCCTGTATATCCCAATATAACCCCTAAACCCTAAACTCTAAACCCTCAGCCCTAAAGCCTAAAGCCCAAGGCCTAAACCCTAAACCCTCACCTGGCCTCTCCATCCTTGCGGAAGTAGTCAGCCAAGGAGCCTCGGACTCAGATCGCAGCCTACTGGGTTTACGGTTTTTAAGGGTTTATCTGGGGTATAATGGAAAAGAAAATGGAAACTACTATAAAGGGGTTATATAGGGATTATTTAGGGTTCAGGGTTTAGGATTTAGGGGGTTTAGGGGTAAGGGGTTTAGGGTTTAAGGGTTTAGGGTTTAGGGGGTTTTGGGGTTTAGGGTTGTAGGGTTTAGGTTTAGGGTTTAGGGGGTGTAGGGTTTCAGGGTTTAGGCTTTAGGGTTTAAGGTTTAGGGGGTTTAGGGTTTAGGGTTTCAGGGATGGAAAGGGGGGTTACATAGGTGATACTGGCAAAGAAAATGGAAGCTACTATAATGGGGTTATATGGGGATTACATAGGGTTTAGGGGTTCAAGGGTTCAGGCTTTAGGGTTTAGGGTTTAGGGGGTTTACAGTGTAGGGCTTAGGGTTTAAGGCTTAAGGCTTAGGGCTTTGGGTGTACGGTCTAGGGTTTAGGGTTCAGGGTTCAGGGTTAACCTGATGTCTCACGGGACTGAGGAACTATTGATAAGTGGGAATACGACCCTACTTGTAATCCCCCTAAATTGCCTTCAAGAGGTGACCCCAAAGATCAGTAGGGAAAAGTCGTTACGAAGTCTTATAAACCTCTAGTATGGTTTAGACTCACTGTACATACTCTTGCAGGATTTTGAGTATCCACCATAGTTTAGGTTCAGGGTTTGGGGTGCGTGCAGGTCATTGGGTTTTTGGTCCAGGGCTTTGGGTTTTCGTTTTTGGGTCTGGGGTTTAATCTTTAGGGTAGCAGTAGCCACCGCAGAAGTGTAACTCACACACACACACACATGCTACACCCATGAAGCACCCAAATCCGGGCCTAAACCTCAAAGTACAAACCGCCAAGCTACCCAGACTGTACGGTTATTATTACTTTTAATAGCTGCCCCCCCCCCCCCCCCCC
>CAJNIZ010003717.1:0-10478 GCA_905231905.1 Symbiodinium pilosum | reverse complement strand
CCGGTCATGTTACAACTGAAGTCTTTAGGTGGATGCAAAAACCCTGTAAAGCGATAGGCCCCCCCCCCCAAGACGATTTTTTACTTAGCTGTTTACTAATAATTTAGGTAGCTGCTCATGTGAACATTAATTTTAGGACTCAGGCTGTTTGCTGTGGACAGCAGCCACCTGTCACCAGCTCAAAATCGAACATCTCAAAAGACCTGCATCCACAAGCTCAAACCACGGCCGTGGACTTGCATCTCTGCACAGTCTGCGACTGTGGTCAACTTCTTGGTTGCTTCAAAATTACTAAGCAGAGCTTTGAGAACCAGGCTTCGCCCTCTCCAGATTTCTGAAAGCCTGGTCTCTGAGGCAACAGCGGAGTCATCGTCGTGGCTGCCACCAACAGCCACTCATCATCGACTGGTAGGGAGGCACTCCCGTCATGACCAGGTTATAACCAAAATCTCATAGTTACTGGTGTGCACTAGACCACTTGCTGATGATGGAGGGGGTCAGGGATCTGCCTTTTCTGTTGATACACACGTTTGTCACACAACAGCGATTTGTTTCAGCGATTGGGGTTTTTCCAATCTTGAAGTTGAGATTCACCTCAACACTTCTATGGCTGCCAAAGTCTGGGCAGGACAGCTCTTTCTACAGCCTCTATCAATAGTGAAGGGCCAAGTGCAGAGTTCTGAGCAACTAGAGGTAATCAAGGCTTTACAAGTCCAAGCCTTGCGAGCTCGTGATTGCGGAATGCACCAGTATACAATGAAAGGCTCTCAAAGCAAAGCAAAGCCGAATTTATGCTGGGTGCAACAGCTTGCTAGTTGAAACAGTCCGGGCTGCTCCAGGGACTCTTGGGCCATTCATTTTGGACACCCAGGCCGGGGCGAACGCCTCTCAAAGCCTAAGGCCCAACCTCCATGAACTAAGCGTTCTGTAGGTCGGATAGCCCTGGAGAGAGAGTTGGCACTTTTTTTTCTGTGAGCCCCTTGCAGTGCTTACAATCGTGTGTTGTCATGACGAGTCCGGTCATGAGTGCCGTGTTCATCACCACAATCATCATCTCCATCATCATCATCATCATCATCATGATGATCATCGTCATCACCATCACCATCACCATCCCTATCATCATAACTATAATCATCATCATCTGCGAATTAGGTAGGCCAGCTGTACCCGACGCAAAGCCCAGAACCCTGTCCTTGCTCCCTGGAGCCCTGCTCACCAGCACAAACTCTCGCTTTTCCGTCCTCCCGTGCTTTGGGCCGGCATGTTGTCGGGGCAAGTGCAAGCATGTCCAGAGACCTGCAATCAGTGGATCAGGGCTCATCGTCATCATCGTCAAAATCACCGTTATCGTCACCATCACCAAGGCCGTCATCACTAGCATCATTTCCATAAACTGTCACTGTTAGCATCATGTCCCTTAACTTTCATAGTCATCATCATCGACATCACCATCATCATCAGCATTATGATTACTAGCACCGCTATCATGGTTATCACCGTTATCACCACTACCGCTATATCATCTTCACCACACTGCCATCAGTACAATCACTGCCACCATTATCGTCATTACCATCAACCATCTTTACCATCAGTATCATTATTGATATCATTAACAGTATCACCAGTCTTCTCAGCATCATCATTACCATCATTATTGTCATCAGCGTCGTCATTTCTTTTATCTTCATTTGATGATGTGATTCTTCCTGGCACTGTCTACCTCTTCCTCTCTTTTTGCATCTGCTCTCTTACTCCTGCAGTATCAGAGGGCGCACTTTTTTTTGGGTTTTTGCACGGGGGCCTCCGAAGCTTGGACCCTAAACCTGGTGGGTTCCAAGGGTCTGACATTCTGGACAACGCCCTGCTGCGTCCTGGCCGCTTTGACCGCCGCGTACAGGTCGGAAGCCCAGCCAGGGAGGTTTAGGCTTTAGGGTTGGGGGTGGGCCCTTTCTCGGGTAGGAGCCGCTGTCTGAAGTGGGCACATGACATTTGACAAGTCACCTTATCGCAGGGATATGTTTGCAAGCATCTGTCAATACGAGTTATAAGTTTCGGGAACTAAACGAATCTATTAGAGTAGGTATGCCCGTGTTTGCCTGGGGCAACTATGGGCAATGTGCCTCCTCACTCTCGACCAGCAAGCTGCACGCGAAAGATTGCACGCCCATGTCAGGTCGGTCTTCCTGACGTCCAGGGCCGCGCGCAGATCTTGGAGGTTCCCGCTACATGGTTTTCGCCCCCAAACAACCATGGAACCCCCAAAAGGGCCTCCTATGTACAGTGGGTTTAGGGCAGGGGAAGGTTTTAAACTGATTGAGGACTGCCAACTGAAAGGTGGTAGGGCCGCTAACATGGCATAAGGAAAATTTGTGCCCTTGAGGACAGACCTATGTCAGGACAAGTCCCAAGAACTCAAGCCGCTTCTCAAGTAGGCTACTCCTCATCAATGGCGAAGACAATTTTGGCTACCACTTGCAGAGCAGATTGCGCATACAAGATGAAGATGCGGCACTTCAGTTTGTTTCTGTCGTCATTGCAGCATACAGCTTAGCGCCAGAAAGCTGCATGGGCTGCTCCACAGACTAGATTATCAGCCTTCTCGTGTCAAGCATGCTCTTCATCCACAAGGGAATGGGTCAAGTGAGTGGCCTAAAGGTTTGTATTTTTTGTATAGTCATCCCTACCTGGCAAGTCACGTGCCAAGCTCTCAAACCAATCTATCCTTGAACTGTTGCCTTCACTCATCCCTGTTTGCTGCGTAGCACGGCCGCGCAGGTGCATGTCAAGAACAAGACGCTCGCTGGCAGAGAGTGTGTGTGTGTGTGTCCGTCCGTGGTATCATGTCGAAGCTGCCTACATGTATACCTGATTAGAGATCTTTAAAAGCAGGAAGGTCTCAAAAGAGCATTCGTTGGGCCGCTGACGTATAGTGTGTCGAGATGATGAGTCTAGTAAAGCCCTCTCCCATAACAACGACCCTCTCAATGTTCCCATCCTTCCAGTTCAGTACTATAGAATATATGATAAAGACCTTTGCTCATCACAGGCTGCAGGGTACTGAAGAACTAGCAGCCGCAGTTTCAGTCGCAAAGTTTTCAGCTTCAGGTCCGCCGACCCACAGGGCAACCCAGAGCCAAATAATGTCTTTGGAATTTTCAGGTAGGTAGTCTCCCCTGTAAGTGTATAAGTGTCACATAGCCTGTACATACTTCCTAACCAGTAACTCCCCGCATGAACAACATTCTCACTAATAAGCTTTCCTTGGGCGAAGGAAGCTCGATGGCGAGATCACACTCATTGACATTGCTAAGCGCACCGCAGGCTTCGGGGCTGGCATCTGGGGGGTTCCCAAAATTAGGGGTACTTTTTTGGGGGTCCTTGTAATAAGGATTATGATATTTAGGGCCCCTATTTAGGGGAACCCATTTGTGGCTGTGGAGCTTCAGCAGGTCATCTGCACGGTAGATAAATTACGCAATTACAGGTTGCTTCTGGGCCGGGTGATCCTCCAAGTATATTCATATATTTAACAAACATATGTACATGTATCCATATGTATGGTACACACAGACACATGTATGCGTGTATATGTGTCAAGGTCATCTACACATGTATTCAGTATTACTTGTGAACATCGACGTGTACGCGGGAACAAGGTGGTGCAATTGGCACTGGCACTGCCGACCGCAATTCAAAAACCGCAGCCCAAGAGCCAGAATCCTCAAGTCTAAGCTCTGCATGTATCTCTGAGCCCTCAACTTTGTAGACCCTGAAGCAGGATTCTCTGGCGCTGACCTGGAGAACCTTATGAACGAGTCTGCCATCCTGTCTCTTGGTGTATATAATTCAAGTTCTGGCCCGGTCGTGTTGCTAGAGGTAAGATTCGAGTTGTTAGGGTTTCTTTTGTATTTGAGTGAGTCTTTAGGGTCTAGGGTTGAGGTTCGGGGGGTTTTCAGGTCTTGGCCTAGAATTCCAGGCATTGGGGTTGACTTGCGGATCGGCCAAGCATGGTCTTAGAGTGCCAGGGTGTAAGGCGTGGCTCTCGCTCATCATGTAGGAGCTTACACTGCATGTGCTCTGGGTTTAATGCAGCTGCTTGCCTCTTGACTGATAGGGCAGCGCAGGCAGGGAGAAAGGAGCGGTAAAGCGCAGAGAAGGATCATAGCTTACCTTTCCACACCTGGGATTGTTTGGCCTGCAGGTGCCACCCAATGTCTACTGGAGCGAAAACAAGGGACGGAGTGACTAGTGACTAGAAGCAACCTTTGAGTCCCTTCGCAAATCATGTAAGACCCACCCCACTATACCCCACTCATTATCGAGACTCCCGGAATACAAGCCCTTGCAGCGTGAGAGCGTGATGGACCAACAGTCTATGCGCAATCCGTAGCAGGGCCTTGAGATCCTGTGTTGTCCGTTCTGTGACTGTGTGGCAAGCGCGATGGGGGCCCGCTCTGGACATAACATTGATTTTAGCGGAACTTGCTCCAGCTCAAGCTAGTCGATTCCCTCACACTTGATACCTGAATGCTGAATTCGATTTTTCAATCTGCCGCCAAAATGGGTCGCCACTCCAGAATCCACAGGCATTTGGTGTTTTGGTGTTGGTCATCACCAACGCCTCCCAACCACCCCCTAGTCAGTGCAAAAGCCTTGCCAACCTTCAGCCTCAGTCTGCGCCCAGGGCGGCTAGGCGCAACAAGAAGGCCAGCAGAAGTGAAATGGGAGGTTCCCAAAATTAAGGGTACCTTTTTGGGGGTCCCTATAATAAGGACTATAATGTGTTGGGGTCTATATTGGGGTCCCCTATTTAGGGAAACTACCAAATGGGTATGGCACCTTGCCACTAGAAGGCAACCCCAAGGCGAATCCAGAATGTCAAAGGTTTGGGAATCAACACAGCTCAAGAGGCAAGAGCCATCATTTGGCCAAAGCTCTGTTGAAAGGGCTTCATGTAAGCAAAAACAGATTCTGATGTCCGTAGAGCCTGCTTGAAGTGACCTCAGGATGCAAGGGGCGTATCCAGTCTAGCTCGCCACATCATGCAACAAAACTCAATGCGCAGTGCAATTTGGGAGGGGTGACAAAGCCTGTCTCATCCCAAATGCAAGTAGCGTTGGGAACATGAAATTAGGGCCTTAATAGGGACTATTTGGAATTAGGGCCTTATCAGGGACTAATCCAAATTAGGGCCTTAGTAGGGACTATTCCAAACTAGGGCCTTGGAATCTGTTTCTGGAATTCTTCTACATAAATTCCTTTTTGAAAACCATTCCAAAACAATCCAAATCCTGGAAATCAAGGAGATCCCTAATCCTTAGACTAAAGCCCCCGCATACTTCAGAGGATCCGAGTCGCAATTAACTTTAGTCTTGGCCCTGTTAGAAGTAGCTTGGGGGCAGATTTTGGGCGAACCCGTATTTAATATTAGGGGGTTTAAATAGTAGGGAGAAGCGATTATTGAAGTCCAAACACATGTTTCCACTGCTTCCTTTGCGCCTTGCAGCAAGCACAAAGTGGCAGGCCATCACCATGGATGAGATCAACGATGCCACTGATCGCGTCCGCCACTCATTGAACCATGAACTTTCAGACCCTTCGGCAAAGAGTTCCTTCTGGCTTCGCATGAAGCATCTGGTAGATGATCATTCTAGGCATGGCAGGCCAACAATTTCCAAACCTCTTACTCGACCATAGCTTTGTATTAATGAATCCTGAAATCCTATTCGGATCGCGGATCTATGTTTGTCAGCCTTTTCGTAGCTCAAATTGCTGAGCCGCACAGATGAGGTCATTGCCGGTCTTGAGGGACGGGCGCTGCAGGACAATGCTGCCAAGAAGCTGATCGTCCCTGAGCTTCACAGGGATTTGCTGCAAGCACTGGACCGGGGCTTGAGCTTTTAGCTTGGTGCAGGATGTAGGTAACAAGAGGTCACCTTTGCATGCTACAAGCAGGGTGGCTGGATGATAGAATGGTGTTGCTGCTTTTGTGTATGAATGTCGTGAGGGCACAATCTATATCCCATGCTGTACATTTTTCATGATAATTACTGATGAGGCCCTTCGAGGCTCGTGTGGTTTCCTCCTGACTATGGCGGCCTCTCCCAAAAAAGCCCCTTGCAAGTGTTCCTTCTGACATATGGTAGTTTCCCAAAATTAGGGGACCCCAATATAAACCCAAATATACTATAGTCCTTATTATAGGGGCCCCCAAAAAGGTACCCTTAATTTTGGGAAAACAACCCATATCTCTCTCAAAGGCACTTCTCCTGACTGCTTGGATAGACTGATCCCAATTCCCTGGAGTGCTACGCATATGTCTATGTGGGGATTTCCCAAGATTAGGGGCACCATTTTGGGGTCTCCATTAATGGTGATGGTGTTTACAGTCTATATTGGGGTCCCCTACTTGGTCGGGAAACTACTATGTGCTCAGAATTGCCCGTGTGAAGTGTTACAGCGACATGTTAGCTTGCGTGAGATTTTGTTAGCCTTGCTGGCTGGCTTAGGAATCACCCTTCCAGGAGAGCCAGCGAAAATTCAAACCCAACTGAAAGCCAACCTAAAAGAAGATCCAATTGTCTTGAAAGAGGCCAACTTTCAAGCCCTTAGTAGGGAATGAAGGAACGGACAAGAAATCGAAACACTGCAATTCATTGCTCAACTTCCCGGGCCAGCGAGACTGAAGCCGCTGACGCCGAAAACGCTCCAGCCCGAAACCCTTGCAATCCCAGCAGCCTATTCTAAGCCTGAAGCCCCAAACCATGAGAACTCGAAGCCCTGAAATCCCCAAGCCCTGAATCCTGGAGCCCTAGCATCCCAAACCCTCAGAGCCCTCCAGTGCGATAAACCGAGGCATACCATGAGGCTGGTCATGCCATCGTGGGCACCCTGCTCCCGTACTTAAGCAGCAGTCAGAAGTGCCCAAAACCTGAAACTACGACACGTGAACCGGAAGGGCGGGGTCATGTGGGATCCATTTTTGGAGTCAAGATTTGCAGGGTTGAGGGTTGAAGGTTCTTAACTGGCACTTTCTTGAAGTGTGGGCACGCCATTGTTCCGAACTACTCGATGATCTGTTGAGCCAAAGGGTTTGACCGGTTTCTGGCAATGCTGTTTTCAAGATTTCCATGTCTGAGCTCATGTGCAGACTTTTTGGACTAGAGCGGCTTCATGTGCAACACAGAGGCGTTCGGTGCTGTAGGTGCACTTGTTATACTACACTAGTTCAAGGTCTAATGTCTGATGCTCCCACTGGCTCCAAGTTGCGCCAGAAGCCCTTTGCAGCCTTCTTGCGTAGAATTCCTAAGCCCCACATTCGGATCTTGAATCCCCCGGAAACAACAAAAGTCAGCCCAGTTGAGCAAAGGTTCCATGATCCAGTCAACAAGGTGACCTTGATCCCCCGCGGTCAGGCAGGTGTGGGTGTGAAAGAGAGCAGTGGAATCACTCGGAGTCCAGAATCTAGGTTATGAGTTGGGACCAGTGCAGGGAAACAGGTCATGGCAACGTTGGGCACTGAGGCTTAAGTCCCCTAGCTTGAGTAAGCGACCTTTATTAATTGAAGCCCACGCTGCCGCAGAAATCGCTGCATGCAGAATATCATTGCAAGTAGTAGCATGAATCCTCAACATCCTATAATCTTCGACCGAAACCTGCCAACCTTAAAGGAATCCATAAACGCATTCGCATGTCTCAGGACATCTGCAAGAATTTTGCTTTGAGAAAACGACCCGCATCTTTGGGAGGCTAAGGGACTCACGTGGTTCACGCCCGGAGAGGACCAGGGCAAGCGCTGTACTATGAGGTGTAGCATTGAGCTGCAGACGTTCAGTTTCCTTGAACAAGAAGTATGTGCTATTGTCCTTCCCTCCTGTGGCAACCTAAATATGAGCCTTTTGGTGAGGCTCCAGGTGGCAGACCAAGACGTGAAAAGGTCAGAAGCCGAAACTATTTATCGGACGCCCTGAAGCCTTTAAGTTCCAAGCACTCAACCGCTACGTAGAAGCATCGCTGCGGGGCATGTCAGGTTTACGAGTGGTACTGCAACATGTTCATGGCTACTAGCTGCCGCTGCTATCATCACATGGCCATGTGTTTGCTTCTTGTCCTGCTGCTGCGTCTGTTGATACTCTCATTATTGCAGTTTTTCTTGATTTTGAGGCAGTAGTACCAGCAACTCCGGCACCGGCACTGCACCCGCACCAGCAGCAGCAACACCACCATCACCGCGACGACCACAAAAGTTGCCACAGGCGCTGTCCAAGCACAAACTCCAGCCCTAAGCCTTGAAGCCCAAAGGACCAGAGCCTGATCTCTGCCAACATGCTCAAGGCCCGCATCTCCGGAGCCCTGGGTACGGGCCTCAGGGATCGCTTATGGACAACATCATTCATGGTTTAGAGCTCGGTTTCACGTCTCGGGCTAATGGGGTCGGAGGAGTGTAGGTTTCATGATTCAAGAATCCAGTTGTGCGGTTTCAGCACAGCTCACTCATGCAATGCACTCAAAAGCGCACATCTGGACCTTACCCGCATTTCAAGCCCAGCAGCAAGGGTCGTGCAAGAATGAGCATAGTGTCATTTTGTGGTGTGCATGGGCGGTTTGTCCAAGACCTGTCACCTTTACCGCCAACATTCCAACGACCTTTGTAGAAATCTGTGGTGCCAACAGGATCCAACAGGCATTTCTGCAACCAACTCTCTTCAATGGAGCTGAGTCAGGATCCCTGACTCAGACTCAACAGCAGGGGAGTCCAAACATGTAAGAGAAGTCCTGGGTTGCTGTTCAGGAACTTATGAATTAAGTTACTCTGATACGAACACCTTATACTTTCTTTGTACTCATGATATGGTCCCTTTGATTAGGTTGTCCTTAACATCAACCCAGATTCTTACACTGCAAGCGCATTTTGCTTGTACAAGGGCTCCAGCACCGTTGCAACTCACTTCACCGGCCTGTCGCCAGAATGGAATATGAGTTATGAAGAGGATGCTGTAGGATTTTCTTGCCAGCACCGTGCTTTGGATTAAATGTGCTCTGCTTTAACGGGCTGCCAAAAATCACCGCAGAGCATGAGAGAAAGCTATACGAAAAGCTACACAAAGCCCTGATATCATTTCATCTCTATTCCCTCAGTCCCTGCTACGTACGAACAACCATCATGCCCCAAACTCGACACTATGAACCCTAAGTTGTAGCTTCCATTTTCTAGTCCATTCCCTCATCCTCGAGATCCTAAAACCTCAAACGCTACACTAGCAGCTTCCATCTTCTTGTTCATTCCTTCATTACCTGAGCTACTGTCTAAACTCCTAGTATCCCCTTAATAAATCCTATAGTAGTCCCCTATATAATCCCCCTTTAAGGAGTTGAGACTATAGCTGCTATCAAAAGCTCATGTGTAGAAGACAAGAGCCCAGTCGAGGTGGCAGGGCTGCAGAGCAACTTGCAGCTTGGAGAAATGGACAATCTGCTCTACACGACGTGTGGGTTTATAGGGGTTTTATAGGGGGATATATAGGGTTCTATAGGGTTTTTTTTTAGGGTTAGGGGTTCCCAAAATTGGGAGGGGGGGACCTTTTTCGGGGTCCCCATACTAAGGATTTTTGTATTTGGGGGTTATATTGGGGTATCCTAATTTAGGGAAACTACAATGTTGAGCCCCTACCAACTAGTAGCAACTATGTCCTCCAATAAGTGAGGCATGCCATTGGGAATCAGTATTCAGCATGAGGAAGTCAGGGTAGGAAGGGTTCATACTAGGGTCTTGTTATTGCCATGTTCTTGCTGTTCTTGTTATTCTAATTTTTGTAGCACTTCTGCTAGCATTGCCATTTTTCCACAGTACTTTGATGACACGGCTGCTCCTGCTGTTATAACGTTTACAACAATTTCAAGAGGACGCCCATCAACATATCTTAATATCCGTAATTCGTTCGGGGTGCAGTGGTTAGAGAGGGTTGCCATGGGTTGCGAGTTTTGGGATTCAGGTGCAAGCTGAGGCTGCTCAGCCCAAAGCATTCATTCTCACAGTTGTCTATCTCATAGCCGAAAGCAAAACGTGCTGAGTTGGCTTCGGGCCTGCGGTTGGGGGGGGGAAGGAAAATCTGGAACCACATTATCTCTGTCCAGTTCCTGCCTTGAGCCAGGCTGCTTGCAGTTGAGGCTCTGGTGCCATGAAAAGTACTTGCCTGCTGTTGCCAGATGGTCCCAAGACGAAACACTGATTACCCACAACACGAGACGAAAACGACCTGCTAGTAATCCCTGCATGACCCCTGAGGAACAAAAGACAATTGTTTTTGAAATCCAGCTTTTTCATGAGATCGGTCTTGTTATCACTGTGCTTCGGATCCTCCACATCTAAGGTGTTCGGCACCTCGCAGGCAGGTTGTTCGAGTCATGGCATGGGTAGGTTCCAGCCGTTGAGTGCAGGAAACGATCCAGGGCCCGTCTTTTTTCTGACCCCC
>CAJNIZ010003716.1:0-23002 GCA_905231905.1 Symbiodinium pilosum | reverse complement strand
TACACTCGTCAATGTGTTCCGCATACTTGCTGGGCCGTAGGCAGGTGCACGGCTTTGCAGAAAAAGAATATAAAGCATGTTTTGATGAAAGACAAAAAAATCTGAGAAAATGTTGGCTGCTGCAACCCCCAAAACTAATTCAACAATTTCCAGACGAAGATCAGGTGGTTTGCTTTTGAAAACTTCTTTCTGGCACACACTGCTAAAGAAACTAATTGAGCATTAACCCTGTGAGTCCTCCCACATCTTAGACAACTGGATCAGTTGCCCAGAATCAAGAAAGCCTGTGGAGCTGCAGAGCACCACTGATGATGTCTTGTCCTGTGGTGCTGAAGAGTACCAGTGGTGCTGAAGAGTACCGTTGCTTTGCAGTTTGCAGTGGCGCTGATGAGTGCCTGTGGTGCTGAAGAGTACCACTGGTGCTGAAGAGTACCTTTACTTCCTGTGGTGCTGCAGAGTACCAGTGACTCTGACTGCCTTGCTTATAACCGAACAGTCGATCATTGTAGTAGAGTCGTAGCAGGCAGGACGTTAGTAGCAGTAGTAGACCAATAACATCAGCTTTTCTAGTCTATTCAGAACCATTTATGCAAAGCATCACTGCATAGTAAGTAGCATACTTCTGAGGAGTCCTAGACCTTGTGAGCCCCACAGGCTTACC
Organism: Symbiodinium pilosum; assembly: GCA_905231905.1. Classification (NCBI taxonomy): domain Eukaryota; class Dinophyceae; order Suessiales; family Symbiodiniaceae; genus Symbiodinium; species Symbiodinium pilosum. The sequence goes on along the minus strand of CAJNIZ010003716.1, from coordinate 22,341 downwards.
AAGACTTGTAACCATCAATGTAACCCCAGCGTCCAAGTCCTAACTTTAGAGGCAAGGTAAGAAATCTTGGTTGACCATGTCCAGGCGAAAGCGCCGCATATTAAGGGGGCCCAGGCCCCAATCCAATTCCATGACCTGGGCTTAGTGTCTAAATCATGTAAGATGCCTAGGGGCCAGGCTGAGGTAGTGAAGCTTTACCATCAAATTTTACTTCCCTCTCAGGATCCTGTAGAAGGTTATGAAGGCGGGTAGAAACACCCGTGTCTTTTCAGGATGCAGTAATTTAAGTAAGTAATTCTGCCTCTCAAGAGAAGCCTTTGATGATCTGGGTTTCTTTCGGACGGTCTAGCTTTCAGCGTCTGCTTTGGATTTCCCAGGGTCTGCAGAACCATCCGTGCCTTGTTATGATATTGCATCCAGGGAGATGTGCTTGAGGACCTGGGCTTTGTTCAGAGTTCAGGATTGCAGGGTTTCTTTTGGGTTTCTTTAAAGCCTGCAAAAACAGATCCATCCCTCCTTGGCATGTCAGGAAGTAGCAGAACAGGCTACGAGGAAGGCGTAAAGGGCTTGTCTTGATAGAGGGAGATTCGATATTGCCTTAAAGACTGGTCCTCTCTACAGGTAAAGAGCATGCAGCACCCGTCCCATAGACCTAAAGCTTACTAATAGACTGCTGCCAGCTCTGTGTCAGTGATGCACCCACCTGGACTGAAACGTTTCCAGGCGCATGGCGACCAGATTAGAGTGAAGCACCTAGCTTTCTGAGATTTGTGGCAAAGACAAAGGCTACTGCACCAAAGCCTGCCTGAAGCTGTGCCTATCAGACTGGAAATGATGCAGTCAGAGACAACAGAACATGGCTTCCAGGGCTGTGGTTCATCCCTGTGCTTCTGAAAGGGTGCAGGCTTAGAGCAGCAAGAAAAGGTTCAGTCAACCCCTTGGCAAGTGCTCATCCTCTCTTTTTCGATCATGCGGCTCAGGCTGCCTAGTCCATTTTGCAAAGGTCAGACGTTTGTCTGCAGAATTCTTTTATAATCCAAGCTCGGACATCACGCCAGTTGAGCTGAGCACCTGCAATTTGGCTTTCAATTCCATCCAGGAAGTCTAGCACACCCATCATCGTATGGTAAGTCTGGGCGTCTAAGATGTTGATCTGCTCGTTTGTTCTGCTGATGCCATCCCACTCAGGAAGTGCGGTAATAAGCCAGCGAGGCGCATAGGGATTTGAGTACCGCAACGATGTGAGGCAGTGCATGGAATGCTCAAAGACAACACGTTGAGACCGCCTCACTTTGCCACTGCTGTAACCCTGAGTGAGGCATTCTCGGAGGCATTCTAAGTCCAAATCCAAGAAATCATCAACAGCATCGAGGCTTCTTTGAAAGTGAAGATCCGATCCATCGCTTACAAGATTTGCTGTCCTCCTGGCTATATGGTTTTACTGCGCTCCCCAAATTTGTGATTTGCAGTCATGAGTAGTCACATCAAGTTTTGCAAGCCTATTCCTTGAGCGTTGTTTGGGCATGCATGTTCAAAACACGAGGCTTGAAACTAAACACTTCAAGGATGCAAAGACCTTGGGTTCTGACTTGCACCGATGACAGACCCAGCCTTGCACACCCATCAAATACTTTGAAAGCTGCAACCTGTGTGGAGTGGGGCTTGTTTTTGATGCAAATATACCCCTTGCATGTCATTTACACAGGATGGAACCATTCGTGCTGTTACAGGCTGCGGCTGCGAAAGACGTCTGAGAACTCAGCCCAGTCCACGAAGATTCTCGGAGACGCAAATCAACTGAAGGCTCCTGCAATGATTCTACAATTTCAGCATACTCTGGCAACCCCACATCATAGCAACACGCTCTCGGAACTTCTCGGTGCTACACCAAAGGTACTCTTACAGCACCGCAGCAGAAGCTCTTTTCAGAACAAGAAAGGTACTCTTTCAGCACCACAGCATAGGCTCTCTTCAGACAGCAGCATTGGTCACGGTGTGCCTGTTGCCAGCATCGCTGAGGCGTGGACAGATAAACTCACAAGGCATAAGCCTGGGGCGGGCAACTGATAATTCTGGCTTCATCAAAATAGTTAGCAGCTTCCCACCATCATCGCTGAGGCATGGGCAGACGATGAAGAACTCGCAAGGATAAGCCTAGGGCGGGCAACTGACAATTCTTCTCTTGTCAAAATAGTTAGCAGTTTCCTGCTACATGTGAGCTGCAGTGCCGAATACTGCGATCCTTTGACTTTTTGAAGCCGCCATGCTCAGCACCTCCCTGGAGCTCCAACTTGCGAGGAAAACTTTCATGTTTCAGGAATCTCCCTTCTCAGTTGCAGCCAGGGCTGTGCGGTTGCCTACTTTGCCTTCCTCGCCTTCTTGGCCTTACTCTTAACAGCAGACTGCGAGGGCTCAGATGGCTCACACGGCTCAGCAGGCGCAAGACCCTGGGCCAGGTATCATAACATGTCTTGTCAACTGTCTTTGTCTGCTCTAATAATAGCAAAACACTGTCCAACAACTGTTCGTAGCGAAGGCTGCCTTGTCCTTGTCCTTATCCTTGCCCTTGCCCTTGCCCTTGCTTTTGTCCTTGTCCTTCTTCACTTTCTCGTTCTGCGCCACCTGTCGGATATCAACATGTTTTCATCGTTCGGAAAACGAAAATACCCTTTCTGGCCTCTGGACGCTTCTTGGCCACGCTGGGCATCTGCTCAGCGCAAGATAGATCATTGTCTCCCGCCTTCTTCTTGGTCGCATGCTTCAGGGGCTTTGCTGGCGCGGCTGAAAATTTAGAAAACACAAGTGCGCCAGCGCAGTGCCTGACATGTGGGCTTGCTTGTGAGCGCACAGTGGCCTCAGGTGCTGCAGGAGAGGGCACCGCGCCCGCCTTCCCATCGCCAGCTTTCACCCTGAGGTCCTGCGTTCAATCTGCAAACAACTGAAACAGACCTTGTCAAAGAGTCTCGACGAAGCGGAAACCGCTGCAACTTTTCACAACTGAGAAGAGAATTCAGCCACAAGATGACGGAGGCGAAGGCGGCTTGGTGGCCCTTCATCAGGCGGAAATGAGGGCCAAGGAGCTGGAGCTTGAAAAAGCCCACAAGGCCCAGATGGATGATAAGCACAAGGAGCACCAGGCTACGCTGGAGACCTTCAGAAATGATCACAAGGCTGAGGTGGAGGGGTTGGGAGCAACGTGGAGCAGCTATGTGCAATCGGAAAAATGCCGCCGGGAGCTAGACTTCCAGAACTTTCTGGAATCGGAAAATAGAAGCGATTGCAGGCAGAGCACGAGGCGGACCGGACTGGCCGTCTTAGCCGCCAGAAGTGGGAGCTGGAATGCTTCTACACGGAGCGCGAGCAAGAGCTGAAGTACAAGCGCAGGAAAGAGGTGGCTGAACTTCAGGAGGACCTCGCCAAGAAGAGGTCAAGCATGGAGTTTTGGAAAAAGAGCGCCCAAGAATGGAAAAAGACGAAAATGAAAGACGTGCAGGACTGAACTTAGGTCACAAGCTTGCTACATGCTCTATGAGCTCCTGCGCATCCGGGTCAATGGGTTGCTTGGGGTATGCAGCCCACGGTCAGCAGGAACAGTATGCAGCCCACCACGCTGTGCACCAGAATCAGGCGGAGGCGGTGATGAAGGTGGAAAAAGAACTGGCAGTTCCTCCCTTGGAGGCGGCCCTGGTGGCGGACGTGGCACCCCAGCGTCGCCTGACTTCTCATCATCCTGACCCAAGCGCCACCCAGTCTGCCAGGAATTGTAATCTTGCCCAGCATCGTCAAAATACTGCGCATTCTTCCTGTGAAAATTTGCCCAGGAATAATCAGACATGATGAGCAAGGCAGCGATTTACCCGTAGTCAGGCCTTTTGAAAGCAAGGTGCATATGCTTCAATTAGAGCAGGCCTGCTCATGAAAACAATGCAGTTTCCACTGTGTGATACTGCACATGATGCCGCTTTAACAATAAATTTCATTGCGTATGCGCATTTGAAACTTACACCTGTGAGCCACGCAATCATGGGAGCATATGTTGGGCGTGAATTGCGCAAGTGGCAACTCAAAGCAGCACTGTCCTGTGCTCATCACAAGCTGAGGCTGACGCCTTGCCCGAGCGGAAGGGAACTCGGGTCATAATCCTGGGCAGCATCAAGGGCTATCAAGAATGACACGCAATTAGAAAGTAGTGAAGAATACGCCACCCTTCGGCAGCACAGCAGTTGCTAAGGAAAAACAATGCACTCAGGTCAGCTCTCAAAACCCAGTGTATAAGGGTGTCCGTGAGGTTCTGTCAATATTCTGCATTTTGATAGGTTGCTGGCGGGCACCATCCTCATGCCCACGGATACATGCCAGCGCAGCTGTTATATTACATTATTGATCTTCTCTTTTGTTTTCCCTCTTTTTCTTTCCACTTCTCTCATCAGTTAGGGTTTCTGCGTTTGCTATACCTAAAACTTTCGTTCCCACGCTTGGAGTTTCTTGCTTCTCCTGTTGGTCTTCTTGTTTTTTCATTTCCCGTGTGTTCGGCCTGGGAGTCTGCCTAATCCGGGTTTAGGCGGACTGCCAGGCAGCGGCAAGGAGCCATATCATTCTAGGCACAAATTGTCAGGAAATTCAGAGAAAATTGGACCTCAGTCCGAAAGGCTTTTTCTTGAAATAAGGAATTTCATGAGCTGGCATTTACGATATCGCATGTCGCCTCGGTCTGCAGCTGTACTGCCTGAGCTAAGTAGATCTTCTGTAAACAGACTACATACTAAATACGTGTGGCAAAAGAGAACTCTTGGGCGCCCATATAAGAGTGTGAAAGCCAAGAAGAAAGCAGAGCTCGGAAAAGCACCTCTCTTCCTGGCAAACTTTGGGGCGCCTGGCTGAATCATGCCCATGGCAGCACTTGTCTTTGGGTAGCCTTGGTGCTAAGTCATTGCCTTTGCCTGCGGATCACGGAAGCTATGAAGCTGAGAAAGCGTGACTTTCTCTGGCAGCAAAAGACAGTGCATATTGGCTCTCTCAAACGCCAAGCACCTGTGCGCAAGACCATGCTTTCTGCAGTATTTCCGCTGTTGAAATCTCTGCAGGGCAAAGGCAAATGCAAGAAGCGCTCGGTGAAGCAAGGTGCTTTCAGGGTGGTAAATTACTTCGATGTGTGGAACTGGCCTCAACAAGACATAAATTACCTGTTCCCATCCATGTTCTCAGACGCTAAGGGAGCACACCGAGGCAAGGACACGGTCTGCAAGGCTATTTCCCGGCTTCGCAAGACCTGTCAGCCGCCCAAAGGGAGAAAGAAAAGAATACGCTCTTGCGACACAGCTCCATTAATGACATGAAGAACGCCAAGATCACACAAGATGTTGCAATGAAATTTGCCTGCGTTTCCGATGTCTGGACATTCATGGGCTATGGCGAGCTCACTTATGAACAAACCGGTGTCACTCTTGAGAAGTCCACAACACTCAAGAACACCTTGCAGGGAATCTATGTTGAATCCCGGAACATTAAATAAGTCTCAGAAAGCCGCATCGAAGCCCATGAAGGTCAAGAAAAAGTCAGAGCTGCCACAATTTCTTCACGGGCTTAGGGCCCTGCATCAAGCCAGTGCGTTGGACACCTGAGAGCGGTGCTTTGCGTGGCGCACAGAGAAAAAAGGCTTCGTAAGTGAGTCCAGCGCAAGGCAACACTCGCTTGCTCAGTCAGAATCTTGCAAATGTCTGCTCGGTGGCATGTCCTAAGCGTATACATGGATTCATGCGCTACCCCTTACTCCAAGACAAGACAGCACACTATCCCTGCAAAATATTTTTCCATGAGCGCAGCAGATTTCTCTTCGTTCCCCTGCAACAAGAAGAATCAGCGTTGCTAAATCCCCGCAGCGCTGCCCAACAGAGAGAGGACGTGGGAGTCTACAAGAAGCTTGCTTCCCTCAATATCTCTGTTGCAAATAAAAATTTGCAGCACGACTACTATGAACGACATCTAGGCACTTCATCTCCCACAGACCCCTTCTCTGCATCGCGGAACATCTGCCTTTGCAAAGAATTTCAGAAAAGACAGCATGGTGAAAGCGTTGGCCCGGGCCTTGTAAACAGCATCACTCTGTTTCATTTCGTTTGTCACGAGAGCCATCTGATAGAAGGCGGATTCACTTGCCTTCCGGTTCGCCATAGCCTCAAGAAACTGGAGCTCAGAAGTGATCTTCCACTTCGAAGTGGGCTCCGTAGAAACTTCTTCCAAGACGGTACACTCGTCAGGGTGGGCTCTGCGAAACTCATCAGTCAGGCATATCTTGCGTCTGGATAAGATGGCAGGTTGGTAAGCTAGGCAAACTCCCTTCACACCGCCAGACTCGCCAGACAATACAAACTCGCAATTGCACACACAGCGTCCTGCGCAGACTGCATAGAACCACGAAGCTGAAGGCTGCATCTCCATACTGGGAAGCAGGTAGTACTGCGCGCCCCTTGGCCCTGCAAGCTGAATGTTTCTTCTCAAGAAAGACTGCGCCGCATCATGGAAGCTGATGTCCTGACAATCAGGCGGAAAATCCACGAAGATTTTCGCACCTTGCAAATCATGTATCATGCGTCTTGAGTTCTCAGCAATTTTCCGCCATTTGTTGGCGTGCTCCCGATCATTCTCTTGCGCCCGCTTCAGCCTTTTTTCGCAATCTTCAAGCAGTTCATTCTGCTTGGCAGCAACCTCTTGCGGCAAAAGTTCATTGCCCATGAGGCCTTGCAGCCTGTTGGCTCGGGAAAGCTCCTCCACAGTTTTACTCTCTTCATCATGCTGTGCGGTCCAAAGCTGGGCTGCCTTTTGCCCTGCAGATGCTATAATTTCAGCTTTGCTTCGCTTTTTGCGGAGTTTGCTCAAATGCTGCGCTTGTGCTTTGCAATTGTCACGCCACGCAGACTCACTGCCCTTGACTTTCTCTGGAATTGTGCTTCGAACTCGAGGACCCTGGCACAATCTGGGCCTTCCATAATATTTCATCCAAACACGGGCAGCATCTTGTGCGACCTTGAGGTCAGGTCCACACAAACCCAGCCGAAGAAAACCCTCCTGCATGCTCAGCTGCATGTGCGCACGCTCCTTGCACACTATAAGAGTTTACGAAAACCGTTTCGGCGAGGCCTATCGGCGGAAAAAATGAAAAACCTCAAGCCCCTAAAACCTTGAGCCGTTAAATTACTTCAGCCCCGAAATCCACTCAAACCCTAAACCCTGAATCCCTTAAACCCTTAAATCCCCTACAACCCCTGAACCCTAAATCTCTTAAACCCCTCAACCCTTAAATCCCAGAACACCCTAAGCCTTAAATCCCCTCAACCCAAATCTCGTGCAAGTCAACTTTGACACTTTGGGGCTTGTAGAGAGTCTTGCAGTGTTTGGTGTAGGTGGTTTGGCAAGCTTTCCACAAAATTCAAAAGGTTTTGTGCAAAGCACGCCAAAAACGCCAAACAGAACCAATTCTTGCCAGATGTTGTAAGTAAGTTTGTTTGTTGGTTTCCTCGTGCAAGGTTCCCTAAATTTAAAAGTATTCTGAAAAACTCCTTTTGCAGCGTGCTCACAAACGTGCCATTGTAAGCGTGTATGTATGCGTATTTCACGCGCATTTTTCTGTGAGTATATATCTCACTCATTCTATGTGTTACGTTTTTCAGAATAGAACTTTAAGTTAAATGCGAAAAAAGGCAAAATAATGTGCAGCGCAGTTAGTTTGGCGGAGTTCGGCACATGCGTCACATTGGTTTGGGGATTTAAGGATTTAGGGTTCACGGGATTTACGGGTTGACTGAATGTAAGGGGTTTAGGGGATCTCTGGGGTTTAGGGGATTTAAAAGAGAGGCTTTGGGGGAATCAGGGGCTTCGGGTTTAGGGGATATATGGGTTCTGGGTTAGGGGGTCTAGGGGATTTAGGGTTTAAACGTTTAGGGTTGCGGCGAGTAGGGGACTTAGGGTTTAGGGCGTCAGGGGATGTAGGGATTTAGGGTTAAGGTTTTCCGGGGTTTGGTGTTTAGGGCTGATTTTCGGGCTTGAGTGTCTAGGGTGGATGGGATGCAGGGGTTTTGGGGTTTGAGGTTTGGGTTTAGGGCTAAGGGGTCCAGTTTTTGGCCAAATTTAGAAATCTTGGTTCCGATTCGGCGGGCTTTACCCGGGTTTTGGCTGTTTTTGAAGAATGCGGCAAGGTTTCAAGCTATTCTGAGCTGCTCATGCAAAAGAATCCAACATCATCAGCTCAAATTCAAAATTGCGTTCAAAATGCTGTCGCTCGACCTGCTCGACCGTTGCGGGCCCGTCGCTCGACCGCGCTCGACCGTGCTCGACCGTTGCTCGACCGCTGCTCGCCCGTCGCTCGACCGCGCTCGACCGCGCTCGACCGTGCTCGACCGTTGCTCGACCGCTGCTCGCCCGCTGCTCGACCGCGCTCGACCGTGCTCGACCGTTGCTCGACCGTTGCTCGCCCGGAGCTTTCCCGTTTTGCTCAATTTGACAAAAACAGCCAGATTTGGAACAGTTTTCGACGTGACCTGCTCGGCATCCTTTGAAACACTGCCGAATCTTTCAAAATCAGCCAAATCTCGTGTAAAACCCGCCAATTCGGAACCAAGATTTCCAAATCTGGCACAAACTCGGCCCCTCAACCCTAAACCCTAAACGATCAACCCCTAAACCGTTAAATCGCCTCAAGTCTCAACCCGAAAGCCTTTAAACCGCCGAAAAATTATACTCCCCCTTGAATTCAAATCCCGTCAACCCCTAATCCACTAAAACACTCAACCCCAAATTCCTTAATTCTTTCAACCCTAAACCCTAAGCCTGACGATATCCCCTAAACCCGAATCCCCACTAAACCCGAATCCCCACTAAACCCGAATCCCCTTAAATCCCCTAAAGCCCTAAACCCTTATAACCTCAACCCCTCAATCCCCTCAAAGCCTAAACCCTATAGAGTCCCTACATCCCCTGAACCTTCAAACTGCCTCAACCCCTACATCCCTTAATACCGTAAACCTTTGACACCCCTCAACCACTAAGTCCCGCAAAGCCCTACACTCTAAATCCTCCAAATCCCCTACTCCCCCCAACCCTAAACCCTAAATCCCTAAACCCAAACCTGAAACTCCTGAGTCCCTTAACCCCTAAACCCTTAAACCCTTGAATCCCCGCAACTCCTAAATCCCCTAACACCCTAAGCCCTAAATCTCTTAAATCCCCTAATACCCCTAAATCCTCTACATTCCCTAAGTCCCTCAACCCCTACACCCTTAAACCTCCTCAACCTCTAAATCTCCTAATACCCACAACCTTTAAATTCCCTCAGCCCGTAAATCCCTTCAAGCCCTAACCCCTAACTCCCCTCAACCCCTAAATTTTCGAAAGCTCTAAACCCTAAATCCCCTAGACCCGCTAAATCCCCATAAATCTTGGATTGCTTTGAGCTTCCGCGTTGAAGACTTGGCTTGTCTTGTTCAAGCTGCACGCTTTTGATGCTTGCTTTGCCTGTGACTCTTCTGTCCACCCATGTCTGTGCATTTTGGGTCCCCAGCAATTATCTGCCGGAAAAGGGCCTCGCGAAATGGTTTTTGTAAACCTTTGTATTGCACACAATTCGCTCGAAGACACTAAATGATTGCTCCACTCTTGAAGTTGAACATTCCTGGAAAGCACAGTAGCGCGCTAGCGCAACATCCAGAGCTCCAAGGTCCAAGTTGCCCTGCTTACGGGCCACCCTCTGCTCGAACTTCTTGCGGATCATGATCCATGCCTCCAAGTTGGACTTGGCTTTCCCGGAGTGCAGAAAGTTCTGAGCATTGTAGAAGCATATGTTGAACTGATTGCGCAGCTCATCTGCATTCACACCAAACACCTGCGCCAATCTTGACAGTTCTTGCACACGCACCGAGTGACGGTCTGCTTGCTCGGATTCTTGAAATCTCTGATAACTCAAATCGAAGACACGAAAAGCTTGAAGGGTCTGGTGCTCGGGGAATTCTGCTTCTAGGCGCTTGGTAGCAAGAACCACCCATGCGGCCATTCTGTCCAAACAGTTCTTAATCATCTGGTTGGTCACTTTCCCTTGGCCACCAAGAGTTTTCAAACCAGTGGGCAAGCGTGCAACACGCTCCTTGCGCAGATGTTGTAGCATGAGCTCTGTGTGTCCTTGACTGAGTACATCTTCATGAAGGAAGAGAACATCTATGTTGTGCAGAAAGCTTCCCAGAGCCTCCACCGTCAAAGCGGGGTCATACATTTCCTTGGCTACTGCAAAATGCAATTGTCTGAGAACAAATGATAAGATTGGACTACCTGATGAATGTTTTCACCCATGAGCGATTTCATTAGTTCAATCACACCAACTTTTTGACAAAGCAACAGCCAAGACTCTGCATCATAAAAGCGAACCAACTCCATATTCTGCAGACTTGCATCTGCTAGCATCGCGAGTTGTAGAAGACTCTCCTCGCTTGCATCCTGCAAGAACTGCGTCGCTCGCTGCCCAGGAGCAGATCCGCTTCTCTTGATGCTGATGTCAATGGCCGTCAGCCAGATGGAATCAAACAGCAGTACGAATCGACAGAGCGGTTTGCAGGAGCTTTCGAAACGATGTGCAGCATAGTCCATAGCTTTCATTTTGGAAAGCGTGCCTGCAGCCAAGGGGAGCTCATCTATATCGAGCTTGCCATTGTTGGCCTGGAACATGGTACGAAGATCTGGACTGTGCTGAATCAAATTGGTCATGCTATCAGGCCCAGAAATGTACATCGCATGGACTTGACTGAGGGTCGGGTCTGCTGCCCAAGGGGAAGTGGCCAATCTGCGTGCGCAGTGCGTAGGATCCTTGATGCAGATTTTCACATTTGTGAAAAAGTTTTGACCCAACAAACGGAGGCACCGTTGCTCGTCACTGGCGCCATCAGCGTCCAACAGCTCAACTGCTGCAGACAATTGCTGGAAAAGCGTATTGTCTGTAGAGCCATCTTTAGTGCAGAAACGTTCAAGAATCCGCTTTGAAGCCTGAGCCAACTCTTGGGAAAGTGTTCCTGGCTGCAGGTCCAAGCCTAGAAGTCCTGAAGCCACGCTCCAGTCTGCCAGGCAAGCAGTGTAGCGCATTTGCAGAACTCCTTTGCGCGCATCTTGGTGCAAGGCCATCACGCGCGCCTGATGTAATCTCTCTCTTTCATGGTTCAGAACAGCCTCATGAAGGCAGCTGGAAATCCGCTCCATTTTGTGCCTTCCCATGTCCTTCATATCATTGGCCACAGCTCGGCAGGAGAGCCCTTTGTGCATGGATTTCCATATATCCATAACCTGTGAAACAGGTGGAGCGTTCTGCAGATTAAGTTCCTCGCCCTCCACCTGTACTTTGTCTCCATAGCTGAGGAAATGCAAAGTTGCGCGCAAATGCTCAGGGGCCTGAGCATGCTTTTGCGCCAGCCACTTGCGAAGATCCTTGGTGGAGCTGATAACTCTGCCTTTGGCCCGCAGCCCGCATGACCGCATGACTGATTAGAGTTCTTGGCCAATTGAACATCATCAGTCGTCTTCTGCCCCTCAAAAGCACGGCAGGCCAGGCACACGAGCTGGAAGCATCTCGATGACACACGTTGGCCCAGCAGCCACGAGCCCAGACGTGGCTGTTGGGGATCCAACAGGAACTCTTGTTCCCAAGACTTCTGCCGCCTCCGAAAAGCTGCCTCAATGCGATCTGCAGTATCTCCATCAGGCAGAGTGGACATCGCTGCTCTGCTGACATTTTCTAGCAGACGGCGCCGGCGCAGCATCCTCTGTTTCAATCTCCATGACACAAGCTGCAGGCGAATGCTGGCCCTTTGTGTGATATGAATTCCTAACTCTTCAGCTCCAAGAAAATATTTAAGCGCAGAGCCTTCGTATTTATTTCTTTCTGCAGCTGCGTGCGTGAGCAACCTCATCATTTGCTTTAAGTTTTCATTTCTCTTAGTCCCTCTGACAGACATGTCTGCGCTAAGAAGAGTTTACTCAATCCGAGCCTGGCACTACATCAAAACGAAAAATAACTTCTGCAAAACAGCAGGCTGGCAGCACAGGGCCGAGACACAAAGCATTTATCTGAGTCTTGCGCTGTGATCTCCTTGAAGTTCACTGACCTGCAAGGCAGGAATCATCACTGGGGGATTGGAGATGGCTAGCGACTCAAAGCCAGAAGAACAGACTCCACAGAACGTCCGAAACAGGAACTGCAAATCATTGGCACTCTTCAGCGCCACAGACTTCTTGCCACCCTAACCTTGTCACAAAAAGGTACTTGTCAGCGCCACTGAACACCAGTCACATGCGCAACCGGTTATAGCCCAGCCCGCCGGGCGCCAAAACAACAGGGGACGTCCCCCTTTGTTTTTAAACGGACGCAATGCGCAACCGCTTATAGCCATGGGGGGTCCTGTTTATATAGCGCATACGGTTTCCGGACCCCCTTAAAAACAAGGGGGGACGTCCCCCCTTGTTTTTAAGGGGGTCTGGAAAGTGTATGTATTTGGACACCTGCTCTTGCTTTCCTTTAAAACTCTATTCTGTTATTGCCTAACCGCTGGTAAAGCAAATGAAAGAGGAAGTTTAAAAACATACGGTTTCCGGACCCCCTTAAAAACAAGGGGGGACGTCCCCCCTTGTTTTTAAGGGGGTCTGGAATTTCCGGGGGCCTTAAAAACAGGACCCCCCATGGCTATAAGCAGTTGCTCTCCATGAATCATACCTCGATGTCTCTTTTTTGTCTGCCTTCCCCTGGCACGGTCGGTTGAGCTACCTCTGAGCTGTCTATCGTGGCTTCAGATAATCCACAAGGTATGGCACAACAGCCTCAAAAATCGAGGCCGCCACATTCACAGCCATGGCATTGCCGCACACGTGCAGCAGATTCCTGTCCGAGATCTTCTGCAGATTAAAAGATTTCGGGTCCATGCCTTGGCTCCGACACAACTCTCTTGTTGTGTGAAATCGGTTCAAACGCAAATTGAAATAGGCGAGGCTGGTGCATCTCGACACTGTCAAAGTGGGGAAGAAGCCCTTCGTCACAGCGGCATTTTCTAAGCCCTGCCCAACATCCACAATGTTCAGGCTGGCAAAAGGGTTGCCACCATCCTTCTTCGTAATGTGAGCCAAAGCTTTAGCTATATTCTTGCTGCTGGTCTCAGTCTGAAGGACAGTCCGTGGCAGGTCTTCCAGCGTCGGGATTTTGTCCGGCGCTCCTTTTTCCAGAACTGAGAACAGATCTGGCGTGGGCCTTGCCTGCTCGCCAACCACCGGGAAGCCACCTGAGTAGCCAAGCTTGCGCGAGAGCCCGACTACGTACACCCGGATTCTTCTTTGAGGAAGTCCAAAGGCCATTGCATTGACCTTTCTTTCATGAATAGTGTACGCTGCCTGGCCCTCTGCAGTCTTCATATTGCGAAGGAACTTCATCACTGTCTTGTAGTCTGAGTTTGCGTGAGTCAACCATCCCGGCACTTGTTCCAGAAGGAAAACTAGCGGTCTTCGCGTATCTATGTAATTCAAAATTGGAATCATGACCGTCGATCTGGAATCCTCACTGCCAAGTCGACTTCCTTCAGGGGACCAAGGCTGACACGGAGGCCCTGCTACAAATATGTCTGAGTAGCCTGCCTGCTGAAAGGCCGGGTCATGCACGTTGGTGTAAAATCTGTCCATGGGCAGGTTGCTTTCCAAGAAAACTTGCACAGCCGGATCAATATCGCAAGCGAAGACCTGACGATAAGGCACATGGAGTCGGGCCAGGGATTGAGCTTCGGTTGCCCAGTGCACACGCTAGCAACCAGAATAGGTTTCTGCGTGATGGGCACAAAGAAGCCCTGCGATGGAATTTGCAGGTCCTTGTGGTTCTCGTCCTGCGACTTCTCTGACTGCAAGCCTGCGGTCTTGGCGCTCTGACCTTTGGGCAACTTGGCGGCCACGCCCTCCTCGCATTGCTTCTTGCCAGCCTTTGCCTTCGGCGCACAACTTTTGGCGTCTGACTGGGCAGCTTCTGCGTCAGACAGGATGGACTGCTGAAGCTTCCGCTTGGAGGCTGTCGCCTTTGCAGCAGTTTCAGTCACGCCGGCAGTCTTCTTGCCAGCTGCATTCACCTGCTTGCTTGGCTGTTCCGACTTCCTCTTAGTCTTCGCAGCCGGGGCCACACAGTCATCCCAGTCCTCCATCAGGCTTCTTCCCAGCACAGTAAGGCGGAGGCCCAAAGAATGCTGCACAGGCGGCCACATGCACTTGTAACAACAAACATGTACCTGAATCCCTTTTAAAAAAATGACGTGCGCAGGCAAACCGTGCCTGGGTAGGTGGCAAGAAGTAGATGGCTCCACCTGCGTGGGCAGCAAAAAATGAGCGACAGTGGCAATTGCAACCTTGCCTTGCAGAGACCATGGTTAATAAACAACACGCAGAAAGATGAGCAACGCCACAGCCTGCATTTCAAATCTGTGAGCACGGTGGAAATGTCTCATGGCAAGACTCAGCTCCGCCCCTAAACCAAAAGTAGCCAACCCTTTTCAGGATGACGACGCAGGGAACAATGAACTGATCTGCGCACACTGCAGTGGTGATTTCTTATCTGAGGATTTCGCTTATCAAAAACAGCGTAGCAGCTGCAGATCACGAAATCCTTCGCTTTCAGCGATCAAAACTGAGACTGTACTTGTCAGTGTCAAAACCCAGGTTGTCACTGTCAAAGCCCACAAATGCTGGTACTCACTCTTGGGCGGCGGGGGGCTCAGCCTCACCACTGTCCGCTGCATTGCCCTGGGAGCGGCGTAACTCCTGAATCTTCTGCATCAAGGCGGCCTTGCAGCAGTGCCAGTTGTGCCTGAGGAAGCATTCGATGCAGGCACAGGGGTCCCTCTGCCACGCCCTCGGCCGCGGCCACTAGCACGACCAGTAGCTGCAGGCACTGCTGCTCCAGCAGCCGTGCTGGACAAGAGCTCTGCCAAATGAGCCCCCCCCCACGCCAGCTGTCCATCGCCTGCTGTCCAGTCTAGAATTGCCTGAGGCCTCAGGTCAACCTCCAGGAGCTCCTTGTACACACTCAGAGGCATAGAGTGGAAACAAAATGGCTCTATCGAGTCATCTGTGCGCTTCGTCAGATTCTCGCCCCCTGCCGTTGGGCCTCCAACGTCCACACGCAGCTTGTCGTACATCTCCTGATAGTAACAAGCAATATTACTTATGGCCGTCAGCATGCGCTTCAACTGCTCAACCCTGCCTTCTTCGAAGCGAAGCTGGCTGTCCAGACATCTGCATCTGAAGGCAGGACAATGTTCTGAATCACTTGCCCGTGGGACGTTCCGGCATAGTAGGCCCTGTTGCGGCGCTTCTTCGTTCCAGGGGGAACGACCCCGCAGTTGTGAACCTTTACTCTATACAGACAGCCGCTTCAATTGTACGAGTACAAACATGATGCTGATTCTTCACCAAAAAACATAGCCGAGCAGCGATATGCACAATCTCCAGCTGCTGCAAAGACGTATTGGCCCGATACCGCTCCATCCGTGCAACGACAGAGTTTTCCTCGTAGCAGAGGTGGAGGCTCCGGGCAGTCTTGGGCATGCTGGACTTGTCGCTGGCAGCGAACTGGTTCATGATCTGAGTCTGGTTCCCCGTCTTTCCTCCATCGAACACTGTGAACAGGACGTTCTCAGGCATGGCGTCGGGACTGTCCATGAACTTGCAGGTGCGTTGGATGCATCGCCTAAGCAAGTCGACCTTCAGAGGGGCCACCCTGATGTGCGGGGCGGTCACCGGTTCCCCACTGTTTTTGACATCATAATTCACCATGAGGAACTCAGACTTCGCCATTCTGGACAGCGCAGACTCATTCAGCGCGGCCATCACGCCCTCAGTTCGCTCCTCATCCACAAAGAGCTTGATGAATTGCCGCGCAGACCTCTTGGCTTCGGATATGGAGTCCATGACACGCACGAGATCCGTCTCGGGCAATGACCTCACCAGGCTCTCGGTGGAGTCATTATTCCCACTGCCGTCCGCAGTCCTCTTCAAGGTGTTGACAATGGAATCCTGCATCTGCTGCTGGGGCGAGGCAACCACCTTGACTTCCTCCTCTGCAGCGTTTGTCTTCTCGGCATTGGAGTGAGCCAACAACTCTGCAGCTCCTCGTGATCCAGCCAGTCCGCCACGAGCGCTCCAGAAGTCATCATGCGCTTGATCTTGGCATCGTGCTCCGTCGTGTAGACCAGCTGTTTGAGGACAGTGCAGGCCGATCTGGCCGGCTGGCACAGCGCACCCATCCAGGACAAATCATGCTCAGCCATATAACCAGGGCTGCCGAAGGCGGCCCTGTAGGTTTCGTGGTCCCGAAACACCTTGCGGATCTCAGCCTTCTGTGTCGCATCCAGCACTGACCCCTCAAGGTAATCTTTGATGTAGACCCCAAGACCATACTTGTACACCAAAAGATCGGCTGTGCCCTTGTGGCCAAAGAGCCCTTTGCCTGAAAGATTGCGAACACTTAGAGCAGTTCGCTGGAGCTGCTCCGAGTCAAGGAAATCATGGACGCACCTGATGACCCATGCCATCCGATCCAAAGGGCCTGCTGTGTCAGCTCGTCCACATGGCTTGCCACACTTGGACACCAATGTGTCCAGCTTGTAAACGGAATCCCAGGGGGTCTGCTTTCCCCACTTCTCTTCCGCATCAAGGATGAGACGCTGAACCACAGGACGCTTCAGGCACCTGTCATAGACGGACAAAGCCACCTCAACAAAAGAGGACCAATCCTTTGCATCACCTTCTTCTGTGATTGTGCTGAAGGTCACGGAGGATTTCCACTTCTGAGCCACTTCTTTGTACGTCATCTTGGTGGTCTGGGAATCTCTGTAGATGGCCAATTCATATATGCGCTGGACAGTGCTGCGAAACAGCAGGTCGAACCCTGTCCCATAGTTTTCACGGATGCTGATTCCAGAAAAGTAAAGTTTTTCTTGGCCAGCCGCAAGCTGAAATGTCACTGGGAGTGACAGCATCAAATTGGCCCAGGACTTGAGCTCACCCATAGACGCGGCTGCTCGGACTCTGTCCGCCACCTTTAGGACGAAGGAGTGGAGGTATTCCTCCGGCGAAGGCAGCCGGAGACCCGTGGGGGCAGTCTTCCCTTCAGCTAAGACATCCAGCTGCGCAGGGAGAATGCCAATCACAACCTTGCCCAGCTCCCAGTTGATGTCCGGCGAAGGAAAATACTTGTCCATGCCTTTCTGAATTGACGCCTCGTTCACTGGCACGTGGGGGGTGATGGATACTAGCAGGTCGATCCAGAGCAAGTTGGCGCCGCAGGTGTAGCTACCTTTGGCCTCCCGGGCTTGCTTGGGAAGCTGCGGGTCGTACGGAGCCTGGGTTAGCGCGGACATAAATGATTGCTGAGACAACTTCTGCTCATGACCACTGCTTTTTTTAAACAAGGCACAATGGTGGAGGATGCCTGCGACGCGGTGATGGCCAGCGGTGCCTGGTCCTTCACATCACAAAGAACCGAGTTCTCCTTGATCGCCGTGAGGGCATCCAAGACACGCGTCAGGTGCTGGCTGTTCACGGACCCTTCCAGGATCCCTGCAGCAGGAGTGGCCTGCTCATCTATCACCGCCGCTACGACCCCACCGCCACGCCCCCTGCCACGACCCCTGCCGCCGGGGGCCTTCTCCTGCTTTACCTTTGCAGGCTTATTCGTATTAGGAGCCATGGCCAGCAACAATCAGTACACAGCAACGCACGCTATGCAATCGAAAACCTGCGTGATGATCACGGGCGCCCAGAACGACAACTGTTTGCAAACACGCTTGGCGCCAACATGCCCGCCTGTCAGCGAGGCATGCGGCTGAGGTGGCTTCAGCAGCATCCAGCCTTAGATAAATCCCAGGCCAGGAAATGAAAAAAAAAACTCAGGAGAAGCATGTGCAGCAACAGAACTACCAATGAGCACACGGCGACGACGGACACACCAAATGGCAAACACTGATTTCCTTGACCTGCCCCAGGAAACTTAGCGCCCCACAGCCACTCTTTGCAGATAAACATCATGAAGAAGCCGGCCTGACCACACTCCGCAAAGTATGAGAACTCATGCCTCTGCAAGAACATTTGGTGACAGCTAACACCCTGACGCTTTGGTACTCTGCAGCACCACGGCTGGCGTTCCCGTTATTTGGTTCTCTTCAGGACCACAAGGCTTGGTACTCTACAGCACCACAGCAAAACCCTTGACATGGCTTGGCATCCTTGACAGCCGCTGAGGCATGGACATGCCCGCATCTTCACAAGGAATGAACCTTTGCGAATGTTTGGGAAAATTAAATACTGATATAAAAGTTTGGTGCTGCGCGACTAGCAAGACAGCAAGAAGTTCTGCCATGACTGTTAGCTTGTCTTCAGAACCATAAAGCACGCCGCTCTACACCGCCACAGCAACAGCCTGTCACATATCCTAGCTCGTATTTATCCGCTGCTGAGGCGCGGACGCATCTGAACCTTCAGCACCAGCCTCGGACATGGAACCCAAACTGGTTGACATAAGTCATTACTTGTTTCCAGTGATTCGAAACTGCTCTCCTCTCATCAAGGCCAGGGCAAGGTAAAGCAACAATATGAGACCAGCATATGTAAGAACTATTATCCTGTTAAAATTGACTAGCGTGTCATGGTATCAGAAGCACTCCAAAAACAACACGAGAAGAAACACGTCATGCGCTCAGACATGTGAGGTCCCGGCTTCACATAATGACACAGGAGTCATCAGGCCTCAGCTTTGGCAGTTGGATGCACACACTGGCGGCTCTCACCCACAGACTACACGCCAAGGTATGCAGTGCGTCAGGACGCATCATTTTTTCATTGCTGCAAAAATCTGAAAGATGCGGGAAGCAAGGCACGGCCATTCATTGTTCGCGCATGAGGACTTTAAGTGGATTCTCAAGCTACACGGCCCAGACTTACTTCTCTAAAGCTGCATAGCTACTGTCAAGCCAACAACTATGGCCTTCGAGCGTCTTCTGCGCTCTTGCTTGGCAAGGGCTCAGTGGTCGACTCAGGTTGCCTGGGTCTCGTCTTGGCCTGGCAGGAGCATAACTTCTGTGAAAGTTCTTGTCTACTGTTCAAGCGATGTGTGATGGTTGCAGTAGCCCACCTTCTTCTCCTTCTCAGTGGAGACGGCTTCGCCTCCTCTTTTCAGGTGAGGTCTGGAAACGGCCACCTGTCAGTACATCAGAGTTTAGGGTTTGAATGATGGTCTATAGGGTCAATTTGGCCCAAAGAGCTGCTTTTAGCAAGGGGCGGAATCTATTCCTTTTTTTGGAGAAAACGCACGATTCAGCTGCTCTTAGATTTCACATGAACGGCATCTCCTGCTTTCCTGAAAAACACGGAGAATTCATTGGCTGACCCGGTTTAACCCCTGCACCCGCAAGCCTCGGGATACTTCTCAGCGACTCTCCGCATTTGAGATGTAGGTGATAAGTCGCCACTAGACTCTTCCTTTTTCGATGAAGAAGACCTTCCTTTGTCCTCCTTCTCCTTTTTTGCCCTCGTGGCCATCTGCTCCTTTGTCTTCCAGGCATCGCTTGCCATTGCAGCCTTCAGATCATCAGCGGAAATCTCGCCCTTCGCCAGGAGCTCCTGCAGCATGACAAATGACAAAGGTTGACAATCTACAAGCCAAACTAAGAAGGAACTCAATCCACCAAAAGAATCCGAAAGTCCTGAACGTCTTGGAGCTTCATGTTCTTCCACTCCATGGCGGACTTCTTCCAATACTCGATAGACTTCTGCAACCTTGAGATCTCCTTGTCGTACTCATCCTGCTTCTCCTTCTGCTGCTTGTTGAAGACTTCCGCCTGAGACTCCAGGGCAGCTTCCTTGTCCTTTGCAGCAGCTTCATCCAGGCGAAGCTTCTGCGCATCCATCTCACTCAGCCATCCTTGGGCAACGACAGCTGGAAGGCCTCGAAGTTGGCAGCCTCCCTTTTCTCCATCTCTACCTTGGCCTGCAGAAGCCCAGACGCCAGTTGCGCCTCGTGCAGCTGCCTCGCTGTCTCCTTCGCATCGAGCATCTTTTGGTTGAATTCGCATCGATTGCCGCTCTTCTTTGCCTCCTCCTGATGCCTTGAAATCAGTTCCTGCACCTCCGGGTCAATCTCCTTCTTCGGAGTATGGACAGCACTGCCTTTCCCAGGCTTGGGTGCAGCAGCCTGCTTGGGCGCCGCAGTGGCAGCAGGCTGAGAAGGCCCAGCAGAAGAGGAGAGGTGGCCCTGGAGGTTCAGGAACTCCAGGAGGTGGCCCTGCGTGCAGGAGGAGGAAGCGGAGGTGGTGGCGGAGGCGGAGGTGCCTCCGCCGCCTCTGTGCTTGGCTCCTCCACTGGCGAAAAATAGTCTCTTGCCCAAGCTGGCCAGACCGGGCGTATCTTCCCAGTGTCTCACTCCAGTACCAGCCATCCCATGACGAGTCTTGCCCCCAATGGCCAGCCATGTTGGAACAGAGGCAGTCTTAGAAATCCTCAACCCACAACCTGGACGTATCAACTTGAGAGTTAAGAGATGATAAGAGATAAAAAGCCTGAGTTGCCCTGCAGTTGCAAGATGTTCTGATGATTGCGCGCCAAATGCTTCTGCTTTGAGAACCCACAGCATGGGGCTTGAATGCCGGACGGGTACAGATGTTCCAAAAGCCATCTTCCAAGCAGACTAGGCAACGTGCAAGCAGCTGTCAGATACAAGGCGACTGTGATGGAAGAAAGATGAAGCACTGAGGCCGGGTCACTGGCGCCATCCCCAGCTTCCCGAGCGAGCTCATGACCTGGGCCATTCCCAACAAGCCTAAAGCATTGTCATGAACCAAGCAAGGGGGCCTTTCATTATGTAGAATATGAGAATGTTTGATATTCACTGCTCGTGCCCCCTTCTCTTTCCTCTGCTTACTCTTAGCGATGGGCTTGTGGTTTTGGGGTTATATAGTTTGGTTGGAGCTGAGTTTTCTGGGAGCAGCAGAAGAATCACCCGGCACTAAAGATAAGACTTGAATGTGCTTTTTGGACAGCAAAGTCTGTAGCCTCATGCAATGACATGGCCAAGATTTCACATGTACCTCTGCACCAGAGAGATTGAAAGCCAAACGACGATTTCGAAAAAATGACTGCTCAGGCAAGAACTCATGTTGAGAGGCAGGGCCAAGTCGAGGACAGATCCTTGGGGCGAGCAATAGTCCCCCCACATCAAAGCCCAGCACTGGCTCTGATCAGTGCTGCAGTGCGCATGCAGAATAGGTACGCTTCAGCACCACAGTTTAATAATTTCACTGCCCACAGGCTCACGAAGCAAGGGTACTCTTGCAGCACCACAGTAGTACAGCAGCACGACGCTTACTTGGGGACGAGGCCAAGGCGCGGACTCCTGGCCCAGAACCTTCAGGATGCAGTGAACCTCATCAGATGGACGTGCAATGGAATTGATTTCCCTGATTTAGTGGATTTCCAAGCATCCTACTACATTTTTTGTGTCCAACAGCATTTGAGGGCCAGGCTTAATTGGGAACAAAATTGCCTCAACCGAAGAGCAGCATCAAGGCTTGGATTGCCCATGTCTGAAGACTAAGATATGGCGTGATTTGTCTTTCACTGTAGCTGTGATTTATGGCCAACATGCTACAAATCAGATCTAAATCTGGCACAGGACTTTCATAACCCTTAACCCTAAATCCTAAACCCTAAACCGTGTACTTGTACACTTACCAAAATAAATTGGGGGTGTCATTATCGCCTTGATCCAGGGAAACACGCAGCATGAAAGCCAGTGCCATGAGAACATGCCAAGCCTCCATGAAGTCGACGATGCTCGCATCAATGACCTAGGGCAGTCAGACTATGCCCTAGGGCCTTTCATATGATGTAAAAGTTGGCTTGGAGTGCGCTTGGGGCCTTCAGCCTCAACCCTGAACTCCCTGACCCTGCTTGGATTTGGGGGTTGGGACGTTTCTTGGGGATTACTTAGTTTCGTCGTTTCACATGCTCGGAGAATCGGCCCCTTGTTTTTTGTGGCTGGGGTCCGCCACCAGTTCTCAATGAAGTGCTGGCAGGGCCAGAGCATCAGGCACGAAGCCACTTCCCGTTCTGCTGTCGAACGGAAGTAATGTGGAACTTGGTCTCGATATCGTTCCTCCACCCTCCACGCTTCGAAGGTCAATGATTGACCGCCTGGGTCCACTTGGCAAACTTTGCGTCCCATGCCTTGTTTCCAATGGGATCTCTAGCCATGTCGGGCTCGCGTCATCGCGGCCAAAGAAAATGCCACTGGCATCC
>CAJNIZ010003715.1:2861-23004 GCA_905231905.1 Symbiodinium pilosum | reverse complement strand
TTGGAATGTCAGCTGCCTCCAGATTTTCTGCAGGCGCCTCTTCCGAAGTAGCCTTTGGAATGTCAGCTGCCTCCAGATTCTCTGCAGGCGACTCTTCCGAAGTAGCCTTTGGGATGTCAGCTGCCTCCAGACTCTCTGCAGGCGCCTCTTCTGAAGTAGCCTTTGGGATGTCGGCTGCCTCCAGATTCCCTGCAGGCACCTGTTCCGAGCCAGCCTTGGGCGCCTGCAGGCTCTTCAGCGGCGCTTCCTCTAAGCTGGCCTTTCGGCTATTGGACGCCTCAGAGGGTAATTGCTGCAATACTTGCAGAGTGCTCAATGCTTTGCTTGCCACGTTGCCTCATCTTCACCAGCACGGACAGAGTTGCGAAGTGTCTCGATTTCAGCAACGAGCTTTTCCTGAGCTGCCGGGTCATTGGAACTTGATACCACAGCATCGTGCCAGAGTTCAAGGCAAGTCACTATCCCTGCAAACCCCTGAAGCTGACGTAATCCAGCCCTGGCTCAAGCTGGTAGAGCCTAGCCGACCTCGCCATGCTGCAGCTTGAAAAGCACTTTGGGTTGATGGCTGATGTCAGCTGCCCGGACATAATGGGCATGAGTGCGTCTCTTCGGCGTTCAGTGCTTTCTGCTGAAGCAGGTGTAATGTGTCGATGGCTGCAGACCATGCTGTCAAGCGTGCTACTTTTGCAGAGCTCCCGGTCCGAAATCATTGAGAGGAAAGATAAAGCTTCGCAAGCAAAATCTCAAGTTGCATCCAGCCACGTCAGCTTACAACCAATCAGCCTGCCTAGGGAAGTTATGTCCGCACTTTCATCTGGAGCTGCTATGGCGCCCATTTGCGCCAATTCCTTGACCTCAAGAAGTTGCACTCACTCGGATTAGCACCAGTTGGGCAAAACAGCTATAAGGTCATGGCAGCTGCTCGCAGCAGCAGTGCTTTAGGAGGTTGCGGCAGGGAGCCTCTGCAGTGCGAAAGGAATGCTACACAAGGAAGGTGCTTGGCCGCGGAGGCGTGCTGCTAGAAACCGCCTGAGATTACCAATGCTTTCCGATGTTACTTTGCAGGCGTGGGCGTGCATCCCAGACTAGCATCCTCAGAGCTCCATCAGAGAAAACAAAAGGTTTGGAGGGCTTCTATCTCGTTTCGGGTTCAACCAGAAGATCCGTGCAAAAGATAAGTCGACACAACATCATTACCTCCCAGCAATGGCCTATGAGCGATCGCGCTGAGCTCAAATCCAATGGGCACTCCCTGCCGATAGAATTTTTCAGTGAGAGCACAACGTCGGGAAGAATTGCACTATTGAGATCCGGACGTCGAAAATCTTGCGGCGGTGTTTTGCAGCACCTGACAGCGTCAGACATCACACGCAGACTGGTGGTGCGTAGCTAGATGCTGCAAGAAATTACATATGCTTTCCTCCAACATTTCGTTATTGTTGCTTCCCGCTTCTTGTCATGGCTGGACAAGAAGTGAGTGGGCACAACCCTACGTCTGAGGCTCTGTACCCCAGCCTGCGAAAGCTTCTTCGCCCGCAGAAAGAGCTTCGAGGTTGAAGTTCGAAGTATTTCTGGCGTGTCAAACTCAGGCATCTGCTCCTGAAGCTGCAGATGGTTGCGCGTGCTCCAGAAGCAGCTCTTCCCACCCCAGCTGTGGCCTCAAAGAAACGCCGCGTAACGAACCGAATTGCAATGCCAGGCCTTGGTGAAGGCAACCAATTCACGTTTAGCAGCGCAATGAGCTTAATCACCACTCTTAGTCTTTGTACTTTTACTTCTATGATAATTACTGCTATTATTCTTATGGTTTGTCCGATGCGGCACCAAGCTGCCAACTGGGTGCGTCCAGCACGGCCGGACCTTTGCCTGGAGACATCGCCCAGGTACGGCTAAGGCTCAGGCTCAAGCCTGCACCCCATCTTATT
Organism: Symbiodinium pilosum; assembly: GCA_905231905.1. NCBI lineage: Eukaryota > Dinophyceae > Suessiales > Symbiodiniaceae > Symbiodinium > Symbiodinium pilosum. Next base: position 21,079 of record CAJNIZ010003715.1, on the reverse strand, counting down.
ACTATAGTCTAAACTCCTTAAAGGGGATTATTTAGCGGATTATATAAGGTTGAATAGGGGTATATAGGGTTTACCACCCCATATTATGTTATAGGGGGCTAAATAGGGATTTGTATAGGGGACTATTGTATAGGGTTCTACGGACTCTACGGGGTTATGTAGGACTTAAGAGATATTACCCCAATAATGGAAAACAAATGGAAAAGACAATCGAAAATGAAATGGAACATAGGGAGAATATGAGCCATAGCCTAGACTCTTTAAAGAGGGTTATACAGGGATTTCCTACGGAACTATTATAATTTAGGGGACTATTATAGGGCTTATTAAGGGGCACTATATAGTATAGCTCATGTATGGCCCCTCTGCCTGGCAGATGCCTGGGAGCACCAGGAGGTTGTCAAACATGTCAAGCCCTGCTTGGAATCATAGACCTGCCAATGGCTGTCAAGGCTGTAGATCGCAGAAGGGACATGCTCCACTGGCCGGCTCCCTCCGCAGCGCAAAGTCAATGACTGCCGTAACCTTTGGCCTTGGACGGGAAGCACTGAACTGCTTGTACTTAGGTGAGATCCCGAAATCATCCCCACAAAAAAAAACCTTTGATGGTACCTACAGACCGCGGCGGATTCCCAAAGCTGAAGCTGGCCCCATTTTCACGATTCTGCGTCGGGTATCTCAACGCCCAACTGCATCAGGCAGTCATTGCAGTGCCACATCCTGCAGCTTAAAGTGCAACAAACTGTCCAAATGATGCTAAGTTAATGCTAAGTTCTTAAACACCCTAAACCCCTAAACCCCTAAACTAAACATTTGCTGAGCCAACTTCAAGTTGAGCCACTTGGTCACCCGTTCGACCCGGCCAAGGATCCAAGGGTGGAAGTTGCTGCAAAAGCAGCATTTGAGCACCTTCTGCACAAGACTGTTTGTTTTTCTCGCACAAGACTGTTTAGGGTCTAGGGTTTAGGGCTTCACCTTCTGCACAAGACTGGGACATCTCAGATGCCTTCGATGTATCGAAGCAAGCTGCATGGTATTTCCCTAAATAGGGGCCCAATACACTATAGTCCTTATTGACCCTAGAATCGGTACCCCTAATTATTGTAAACCCTAATCACTTTAATGTAATCCCCAGCTTCCATTTCATGTTCCATCTATGTTCTTTTCCACTTGATTCTCCACTATTGGCGTAATAACGCTAAACCCTAAACCATCGATATGGGAAATCCCCTGTATGGAGTATGGACAGCCTTCGGAGAGAACTTGCGCCAGCAGTCCTCACAACCAACAGCACTGGAGCAAGCGGCCCGGCAACCCGGCCCCGGCAAAGAACTCTCAAATCAAGCAAGTCCCATAACGTCCCATTAACTTCATGCCATTTGATGATGCTGTGGCTGCACCGGGCTGTGCGAAGGCCCCTTGCGCGCTCGGAGAATAGGAATCTTCTCATGTCAGGTTGGTCAGGTCCTCGCAGAAGAACTCTTCGACGTCTGGATCCAGCCACCCAGCTGCCGATTTTTTGCAGTCTGCGCAGCTTCCATCGACGCTTCCAACTTTTTGAGTGGCAAACTCCTCCTTGCACACGAAAAGTGGGCCGTGCGCATGCATGGACTTCAGTTTCCAGCCTGCGAGAAGTTTTCTAGGAGCTTGTCCATCCTGGATTGAAGCACCTAGAGCTGGAGTTGGAAGAAATGCGAATTCTGACACGGCAGCACAGTGCAAGCCTGTCCGACTGTTGGCTTCAGCCAGCCGTCCAAGATGACGTGCCGATGCAAAGAAGGCAAGCTAACCTTGCCCCGCGTTCGCAGCTCCTCTTCCACGCGGCGGAGCATGTGCACAACCTGCACCGACAATGAGGTGCAAAGCAGCACAGGCAAATTAATATCCGGACCTGCGCGCCGGTCATCCACAGCTTGCCCATTTTCAGTGGAACAGCGGCATTTCGCATTGCAGCATGGAATGCTTCCCACTTCTCCTCGTAAACAATGCTGGAAAGTGCGGATACCGCGCCCCTTTTGGGCGCTTCGTACCTGATGCGGTTCAGAGCAACTCTGCAAGGGTTGCCGGGTGTCCTCGAAGTCTCTCTTGTTGTCCACTGGGATGGTAAAGAATTGTCGTCGGTTCTCTGGATAGGCATTGCTGATCAGAGTCCGAATTTCCTGGACTTGCTACTACAGTAAGCGGTTTCCTTCTGACTGCCTTGGTTGTCACAACGTTGTCTGGTCCTTTCTCTCTTCTCCATGGTCGGCGGCTAGGATCTTCTCGAGGGCGTCTTCCCCATATCTTAGCCTCTGACAAGCTAGCAAGAAATGTCAAAACCAACGTCGGAGCCACCAGCCTGTTCTGATTGACTACGAAGAGAAGGGATTGCGCCTCCAGCGCAGGAGAGGAGAGCACCCCAGAGGTGGAATCAAAGGACGGTAGTTGCACCTGCAAGGTGCCTGTGCCATCGCATTTGATCAGGGCCCGCTCCTGCATGTGATTGCATGGGCCTTTTGGTGTTGTATACCCTGCGCTTTGTGCTCATGTCTGGCCTCGAGCATACGTCCCAGCGCCTCAACGGCAGCTTCTGAGGCCTTGCCGTCGGTAACGAAGACTAAAGCGGTTGCAAAGAGAGCACCAACCTCAGTCAGACAGACATTCCCCTCAAACCAGCATGCGCAAAGCAACGCACAGCATGTCGCCCGCCGAGGAGCCACAGTTACAATGGAATGACTCTTGGACATGGCGTTATTGCCACCCTCGCAGTCGAGAACAAGCAGATGTCCAGGATGGCAGGACAGGGCAGCGACATCGATGCCTCGGAAGGAGCTTCTCAAATCCGTCAAAAGTTTCTTGAAAGAAGATTTGCCTTCAGTGACAGCATCCTCCGAGTCATCGTCTTTGAAGGTGCCTTCGCCAACCTGGGCTGTGACATCCTACCCCAGCACCTCCTGACCCCTCCCTCAGATTATCTCCGACTTGTGTCGTGGAAAAGTGCACAATTCTGCTGAGCAGCTATCTTGGATGCTAAGAAAGACTTTCCACTGCGGCCGTCGCCGACGAAGGCAATGGGACAAACAGGTCCCGGGAGAGCCTCCAACACCTGCAGCAAGCAAGACGCACAGGCAGCCTCCATTGCTGCTTGCTACACTCCTGCCACCAAAGGGCGGCAAGACCTTCATTGCACAGCTTGGGCTGTTCGTTCTCAAACTTGAGTAGCGGCGCGGACCTCACCAATGAAAACACAACAGAAAGCGACGTTGAGTATGTGTGCGTGTTTGGGGCACGGGCTGCATCAGCCACCTTTAGCCGCACACGGCTCGCCGCCATGCCATGACCAGGTGGGATGTGAAATTTCAATGTTTCAGACTGAACCACGGCTGCGAGTAGGATGAGTAGGACTAGGGCGGATTCCATGAATTACTACTCACCTGGTGAGTACCATGTTCTTGTGTTGCTTTTCTGGAGAATGTCTTTGAGCCAAGGCTCCAGCTTGCGCCCGCTTTGCTAAGGATGAGACAAGCAATTCTGCATCAGCTACTTGGAGGAGCTTTCAAGGCCCCCATAGGCAACCTATAAGTCCCCGGCAAGGTGAGGGATGACTCTGCAATGTTGGAGGCCAGAACAATATGGCACTTACCACCTCAAGCTGCGACTTCCAGCATGAAATTGAGCCAAGGCCTCTGCCATTGCACCTGTCGGTGCTCTGAAGACCAGCTCCTGCTCTGAGCGTGGCACCTGAAGCGATCAGTGAACCAGCTCCGTCTGCAGAAGCAAAGCTATGGCGCTGACGATGGAGTGCAAGACGAAGACCTGGTAGCTGGACGGCGTGCCCCTGGCAGACACCACACACATCGCAAGAACGGCTATTGAAAAAGATTCCGGCAAACGGCTCTACTGCAGCCCGGCCACGGATTTGAGGTCGGAAAGGCTTTCAAGGCCTGTGAAGTTTGACCAGAAACTGAGGATCAGGTTGAGGACTTGTTCTGCCTCTTCACACACCGGGCCTCAGGGGTGAACAGAGCGGATAAATTGCTCAGCTCCACCAACCTGACAGGGCAGCACAGCACCAAACCCCACATCCGCCAGAAGGCCCCTCCGCACCCAGGCATGAACACCAGCAGCGTGGAGTTCGCTTTGGCGAAGTACGGGACGAGCTGCACTGCCTGAAGCGAGAATCTCTGGCAACCGGAGCCCCTCAGCCTATGTGAGCACTCACGTGTGCTCTGCATCTAGGCCATGGACCAGTTCTGGCAGGCCTGGGAGGACTGACGGACTGTTGAGCTGGCCGTCCTGTGCACCGGGATTGGTCAAGGGCCATTACCTTTCCAGCGGTACAGGCCTCCCAAGCTTGCTCGAACTGTTCAGCAGCGGTCTGCCAAAATAGTGCACGTACTAGTATTGAACAGAAATCTATGTATTCTGTGCAGATATGCCAGCCTCCACCAACGAGTACACGGTGCCTGGCAGCAGATCCTGATACTCGGACACCAAATCGTCCTGGCATTGAGGAGGCATCACCTTGACAGTGCGCACAATGGCATACTGTCTTCGGGAACGTTTTTAAATCAGTTTCCACGCATTTGCACACTGTCAGACACCGGCGCAAGCCGCAGAGCAGGCAGTGTCTGGCCTGAAAGAGGCCTGTTTCAGAGGCCTGGTACCGCTTGGAGCTGACCCTTTCGGCAACGGCCAAGACAGCTCCTTTCTCACGGCATCGCTCCAAGTGATGCCCTTAAGGCAGAAGCACTGGAGCAGCAAGAATCAACCCCTCCATTCCGGTAGGGGGGCTTGCAAAAGCTAGCAGCGAATTGGAATCATAGCTTGGTATGAAGGTGTAGCCATTGGCCCGGGATGCATATCTAGCACCCACCACTTCAGGTATGACACAGTCTATTTTAGGCCAGCTGGGGACTGAAATGTTGACAACAGCAACAGACTCGCCATCTAAGCAAGGCACATAGGCTTGGTCACCTTCGATTGTGATCGAATAGGCTCCGTATAGATTTTTTGTGTCAGCCAGAGCACCCAGCAATGATGGCTCATGTGGATCGGACACATTGAGAATGGCCAAGGAGTGGGAGTAGTAGCTGACAACATAGGCCAGGTCACCCCGAACTGCGATGCCGTAGGCTCCGTCCAAATAAACTGCATCTTGGATGGCGGTGATGATGAAAGGATCCGTGGGCATAGAAATGTTTACCATGGCAACACCCGGCAAGTCAGCAGACACCACCCATGCAATGTCGCCAACGATTAGCAGGTCACCCGCACCCTTCAGTCGCATGTCAGTAACTTTGCCAATAACTTGCGGCTGGCTAGGGGTAGACACATTTATCACCAGTAGTGTAGCTGCATCATATGAAAGCGTATATACAAAATTGCCATCTGTTGCCACGCCATACGCATATGGATATTCAGAGGACTCGTCTACCGTACCAATTACTTCCGGCCTTTCCGGGTCCGAAACATTCACGACCGCCAGTGTTGAGAGCTCCAGTGCCACGAAGGCCAAGTTGCCCGCAAGGGTCAAGCCGGTAGGGCCCAGGAGTAGGTCATCACTTTGTACATAACCTACCATAGTTAAGTTGGTATGATCTGATATGTTAACAATTGCCAGCGCATTAGAAAGGTAGCCCGTGACGTATGCCAGGTCATCCTGCACTTTGACTGCCCAAGCACCAGCGGTAATGGCCAAGCTGGACTGGTTCACAATGCAGTCGTCGGCGACTGCCAAACCCAGAAGCAGCAATCCCAGCCATGAGATGCAGGTTGCCACGGAGTGCAAATTTCGCATCTCCTCAATTCCTCTGCTAAACTTGTTCGATTGTCAGCTGCCTTCTCAGTCCTATAGGTCCTGTAGATGTTTGTTATATGCGCAGGCCACTGCGTCACTGCGGTATGTCATACGAACTCATGCAACAAGAGGTTATGTCTGCGGCCCATGGTGACTAGACCCTCAGCTCATTAGGCAACCCGTGCTGGTCTGCTCCATGCAAATGCGTCGGCCGGGCAGCAAAGCACGATGTCACATGCTGAAATGCATGAACTGCTATCACACAGGAGTTTCTGAAACATGAGCCACAGTCAGTCCAGGAAGATCTCCTGCACTGGAAAGGTTCTCCCAGGCCTCAGAGCACACGCTGCCTTTGGTGTGCTGCTTTGCACGGCCGATGTAAGTTGCACCTGCAACATTGAAAAACTCACTTTACTACATTCCCTCATTCCCCACTAACCTTTCATGCATGGCATTGGCATGTTGTGAAATGATGTGTACTGCATTCTCCGCAGATCTCCTTTGCGAACCAGAGGGTCCAGCACAGAGATGGATTCACCAGCATCTACAAAGTCTGAGAAGTAGTTGCCTCAGCCAAATATCTGACCAAGCTACATCATCTGGGATATTTCTCGAGAATCAAAGGCGTGCCAAACACCTTACGTGCCATGGTTGGGTAGCCCCTTCTCGTAAAAACCCAGAGTCATGAAATATCCTGATGTGAGTTACAACACCAATATTTCCTGCATAGTTTAATGGGCATGGGTTCTTTATAGAATCTACATTAGAGACTATACTATACTGAACTGCAAGAGGGACCCCTATGGCCACTGTCAAGGGTCCGGCTAATACTGACAGTAGCTCGTATGCCAGTCCTGTCCCTGTACAATGCCGACAACTACTCCTTGTGCAATCCCTCCAGGATTCCCAAAGGACAGCATTTCAGACACACCGATCTTGTCTGCTTCAAACTGAGCCAAACTCTGAATTCCTCCGGCTGAAGGGTGGCGGACATCAAGACAACCTCATGTGCCAGGACCCTTTGGATTAAGCTGGTGACTCACCTTGGAGTTTATTAGCACTAACACCAATACCAGTGAGCCCACAGAGAGCTGGAAAGGGGCTTTGAGTATACTTACTCTACTACTGGGAAGTCATTACCTTGCACCATCCTAGGCACCCCCGACACCGCTTGTAGTCGTGTGGGGGGAAGTTGCGCGTATGCAAGGCTCGTGCCTTCGGCAGCCGGAAGAAGTACATCAAGAGCTTGGTGAGCAAGAGGAACATCTCCATATCCGCAGCTCTCTCGTGAACCTTCACGAATGTAACATTCAGCCATTTCAGTCTCTTGATGTTGATCGCAAAATTATGTTCGCCAATCGTGTCTGGCTAGCAGCATGAGTGCATGATTTTCACTTTTGATCCAGCAGTCCCTTGACATGGCAGATTTGAAGAGTTAGCTCAGTAGCAGGATTTGGGCTTGAGTTGAAGCCAGGGTAGTTGAGCAGCATCTCTGACAAATCACCACAGCCCGGCCTCATCTATGACCACATGGGTGAAGCTGCCGAAGTGCCTGGCGCCAGCAAGCAAAGCGGAAAATCGCAATTCTTCTTTACTTGCAGGCAAAAGACTCAGGCTTGGCGAGGAACCAGCTTAAGACGTAGCCTTGCAGGGCAAAGCAGAAGCTAACTAACTTGACGACCACACTTTCCGTTCATGCTTTTGGCAGTTTTTTAGGCTGCCCGCCTATGGTGGCAAACTGCAGTTTGCCGGAGCCAAGAATCGTCTCCCCCGAGATACGATAGCCCACATTCTGGCCTATCTCCTCGCCTCGCTCAGAAGCAACCCGTCGTGCAATCTCAACCGCTGCTACACGGCGTGGTTGAGTTACCAGCACCCGTGCTCGTGGCTCGTTCATCAAGAACTGAGGAAGCCGTGTGGACTTGCCACAGCCCGTTGCACCAACAAGAATGGTGACACGCTCAGATCGCACGGCCTGCAGGATTTCCTTGCGCAAAGCTTCAATGGGCAGTTCATCTGGCAAAGGCTGCTTCGGCAGCTCTGTGACTTCAGGCTTCTTTGACGATGCCAGCAACATGAGCTCAGCGCGTTGCTTCTGCTCTCGCTCGTCCTGCAGACGCCACGGATCATCGCCGTCCAGCCACGCATCTTCCTCTGAGCCGAATGAGGATGCAGATTCCGTGTCGGACCATTCGTTTGTTCTCACGTCATCCTGCTGCGTCCACGCGCTTGCGTCTTCCCAAGTGGCGGCCACACGGCCTTCCAACACCTGCCATGGATCCTCACCTGCATCCGGCGATGAATCTGCTTCCGCAGTTCCAGCAGCCCAAGCCATAGCCTTTTGGTCTTCCAACACCTGCCATGGATCCTCTCCTGCATCCGGCGATGAATCTGCTTCCGCAGTTCCAGCAGCCCAAGCCATAGCCTTTTGGTCTTCCAGCACCTGCCATGGATCCTCTCCTGCATCCGGCGATGAGTCTGTTTCCGCAGTTCCAGCGGCCCACGCCATAGCCTTCTGGTCTTCCAACACCTGCCATGGATCCCCTCCTGCATCCGGCGATGAGTCTGTTTCCGCAGTTCCAGCGGCCCACGCCATAGCCTTCTGGTCTTCCAACACCTGCCATGGATCCTCTCCTGCATCCGGCGATGAATATGCTTCCGCAGTTCCAGCGGCCCACGCCATAGCCTTCTGGTCTTCCAACACCTGCCATGGATCCTCTCCCACATCCGACGATGGTTTTGTTTCCGCACTTCCAGCAGCCCACGCCATAGCCTGTTGGTCTTCCAACACCTGCCATGGATCCTCTCCCACATCCGGCGATGAGTCTGTTTTCGCAGTTCCAGCGGCCCACGCCATAGCCTTCTGGTCTTCCAAAACCTGCCATGGATCCTCTCCCACATCCAGCGATGAATCTGCTTCCGCAGTTCCAGCAGCCCACGCCATAGCCTTCTGGTCTTCCAGCACCTGCCATGGATCCTCTCCCACATCCGACGATGGTTTTGTTTCCGCACTTCCAGCAGCCCACGCCATAGCCTGTTGGTCTTCCAACACCTGCCATGGATCGTCTTGTGCGTCCATCAGCGCCTCTTTGTGCGCCACTGTTTGCTGCACGAATGGCTCCTCAGCACTGAAGACCCTTGCCGGATTGTTCTCCGACACGCGCGGTGAAGCGTCTAGCCCTGCTCGATCAACTGCCTGAGTTCCATCATCTGCAAGTGCCTGCAGCCCATTCTCACCTGTGGGCAACCCGTCAAGAACATCATCTCCGACATTATCCTCTTCCGCAGCAAGCTCAGTCGAACCTTTGCTGGCATCAGGTACTGACGTGTCTGATGGTGCGACACGCTCTTCTTCATGTGCAGCGTCGTCTGTGGCACTACCTTGGCGGCAGAACATGCGGGGGGTTGGGTTAAAAATTTTGCGTTTGGCTCCCGAAACCCCCAAATAAATTTGAAGCAGAAGCCTGCAAACATAGTCACCAAGGGACTTCTTCCGAACTGGGGATGCTCTTAGGGATTCCAGGTGTATTGGTTTTGGGAGTCCCTCTCGAGTGACACAGGGGGATGATTTCGAGATGCTTTGAGAGCTCTGTAGAGCTTGTTGCAATTTGTAAGTGTGTCCTGGTCCTTGGTTCAGCCTCGGCTTGGATAAGCGCTAAGATATCAGCGGCAGTGGCTTTCAAAGCTGGACAATGAACGTTCGCAGGACCCCGGTCGCCATTCCTATGTCACCACCAGTGCGGGAATTCCCTACCTGCAATTGGATCCAACAAACGCTTCCACTTACAATGTAGCCGCACCAGCTCTGTTGAGTCAGAAGTACAGTGGCCAATAATTTGTGATAAGGGGAGCAGTGGAGTGTCATCCACACAAGATACCAAGAAGACGTGACGGAGCCCTCCTCATTTCAATGCATCGGAGAACTGAAACGTTGCATCACGGGCCCGCGCGTAGCTATGCTCGTTTCAAGGACTCCTACTTCACTGCTAGGGCTTACGTTTTGAAGCTCTTCTACTGGCATTATGAAGGGACTGGCATCTTGGATAACATTCATGGCTGTGGTCAACATCGTGTAGAGTGGAACTCGTTGCCTCAGAGGCTATGGGGCCAGTCGGGGACGGGGAAGGTTTTGTTCTTCAACATTCGCCACTGGCACATGCCAGCTGCAGCGACACTGACTGAGGCCCACATACGGATTTGATGCTTGGCAAGCTGCTCTCATGTCGCCGCGCCTTTCTCCAGGCACCAGCAGAAAACCGCGCCAACTCCTCCTGAATGAAGGTCTAGTCTAATCGAACTTGAGTCTCACTACACTTCACAGTTGGCTCACGCTTCGATTCTACACTACCCTGCAAATGCCATTTTGCTCTAACCCTCTGGACCAGATGACCCGCTATGCAAATTACTGCTTGACAGCGCATCCATACACAGACTGACCAAAGCTGACTGAAACTGAAAGTCATGCAAAGGGCTTTCTGTTGAGATCTAGACTCTTTGTCCCAAAAACCGATCAACAGGCCACGACTTTAGCGTAGGACTTGCCACCTCCCATTGCAGCCCTTTCGCAAAAGTTATTTTGCATTGTAAGTTTCGTGGCCATGGGCGAAGGACTATCAGGGAACATACCTGAACTTTGCTGTCATCACTTCCACGCCAAGTGCGGGTTCCGCATCGCGGAAGACTTGCTAAATGCAGGCCTCAAGAGAAAGCCTACTTCAGCAACGAGTTGTCAAGCATGACTGTACACATGCACTCAGTCTGGCAATCCAAATATGGGATGTTCGAAACCTTTCACCATGCTTATGCGCGTGCGAGCCAGCGACATGAGCTCCTCCTGCAAAAAGGAATACCAATTACCAGCGTTCTTCAACGACCTACAGGCGTGCCAGCAGGGATAGCCTTAGCAAGCAACCAGGAGCACCGAGATCACTGAACAGCACTGCTTGGTGCCGCCACACGCCGCCCTGGAAAGGGCAGCCCGCAGCGATGGATGGCCGGATCCACGAAAAGCACCCCGGGCAGGCAAAATTCAATATTCAGCCCAACAAACCAAAACCCCCAGTGCAGCATGCCTGCCAAAGGGTTTTGGGACCGAAAACCCGCGCGAAACGTAGCAAGGAACGCGATTTTCATCATCATGAAAGCATAAGCAAAACCCAAGCGCGACGGCCATGTAGCCATGGTTTGGGACGCGGTATTAAGTCAACGACCCGGTATCACTGTTGCTCCTGCGCATCATCATTGAGGATGCACTCCTCGATGATCTCCTGCCAGTACCCATCGCTCATACGTAGAGGAGCCTATGCCCTGCGTAAGAGGAGCCTATGCTTTCTCCACTCACCACCATGCAAGGTCAATGCTGAGAGATCAGAGAGCCTCCCCCTAACATCTTCGCAGGTTTTAGCCCAGGCAAATCTAGTGCAACCTCTTGAATCGAGAGCATGGGCAGCTCCACGTAGCGCTTGTGACTGCTGGATCTAGCATATTACGGCGCGCGCTTCGGTAGCCCACTGCCGCGTGAAACATGGGAAGGGTCATGAGTCATAACCCATAATACTTGCAATCGGCGGAGCTCCCACCGACACAATGCGAGCATGGCAGCCCTCGAGCGAGCTGCCCGAGCTTCAAGCGGACAGCTTTGAGTCCTGCGCCGTGGTCGAGCAATGTCGAGGAGTCTAGACCAGCTATCAATTCTATAGCGCCGGTCTGACCAAGCACCTATCTAGAACATGAGTGCATGATGGCCGCTCTTCATGCTGTTTACACTGGTGTACACAGAAAGCTAACAATTGTCAGTACTGTCTCAGTGGTCCCTTAAAGGTTGTTGAGCTGAATATTTTTGAATCGCGCCAGGGCCTTGGAGGCCTCGTCCGCGTCGTTCTGTATGCCTGAGAAATCTGTTCTGTGCCACTGCCCCACTGTGTCTACCGAATCATGCATTCGTGATCATGCATCCTACTTAGTCACCATGGGTACATGTTTGGTTTTCGGATGTCATCTGAACAGTCAAGCTGCCTTCCTTGGGTACAAGAGGAGCCTTCTCAGCCTTCTTGTCTGGAGTCTCAGACGTGAGGCCATCATAACCTTTGATGAATGCTTGGGCAGGGTCATCTAGCGGATTCATTCGAATTCCACAAATTCTGAACCGGAGGCAGGTGGCTCTTGTAGAACAACGCCGCAAAGACGAAACCAAGCGCAAGCACTTGCAGGCCGGTTATGAAGTGGCCGTACTTGATATAGGAAGTAATGATTGACACCCTGAGACAAAGGGCGTGTTCCGACATAAGCAAACTTCCGCAAGCATGGAACTAGATATCATTTACAATGCCAGGCACAGCTGTCGAACATTCATCGTGGCAGCGAAGACCAAGGCGCCGAAGTCCTTGATCTGCCTGGGATTGTTAGCATTCAAGTGAGCAGACTTGCCCTGAATGTGAAAGAACTAACAACATGTTCTTGGCATCCTGGGAACGAGTAAATGAACCATTGGCTTGCAACCTGCAGGGAGTCTAGAGTACCCACGCAATCCTATGAGCCCAAACTTAAGCGCAATTCCGTGGATGGGAGCCTGTGACACGCTGAGGGTCATCGCATCCCCAAGCAAGGGCGGGTGCATGCGGATGAAGCCGAGGGCATCCGACAACCCGCCGCTAGCTCAGCACAAGCTTCAGGCTGAGGTGTTGTAAACGATGAATTAAATTAAGCAAGACTTCGTCCATACCTTCAAGCAGCTGCATGCATGATGCCACGGTCTGAGCTGAGGCATTCGCTCAAGAGTGTGGTCATTGACACGATGGCTGAGAAGGTGTTCACCCACAACAGCTGGTTGTACCTTATGCCAACATGTCCTCTCTCAAGCATGGACCCGCCAGATGCCTCACCCGGGCAAGGGCAAGGTCATCAGAAGTGCAGGCCAAGGAGAGACGGAAAAGAAAGAGAAAGAGAGAGAGAGAGAGAGCGAACCTCTAGGTAAACCAAAGGCCAGCATTAGGCATGCGGCTTGGAGAGCTGATATTCCTTGAAAAGCTTCTCTTGCATTGGTGAAGTGATGCCATCCAGCGCAAGGAAAAGCACCAGGAGCAAAAGGCCTGTGCAAGATCTGCACTGCATTCAGGCAGACTTGCGCATGCTGTGACCGCACTTATTCCGTCCACAGGTTCAATGTAAGTCAGCAGCAGCAATACAATAATTCGTATGGTAGCACAGGTACAATAGCAGTACTTCCACCGTGATGACCAGTACTACTCCTCCTACGCGTTCAGATCTAAGACCATCATTAAGTGAGTAGTTGTAAACCCCCTCCCAGCGCGCACCACCAGAATTCAACTCAGATCGGTTGTTTGTTCTGTTTTCTGGGCATTCCACCACGGCCGTTCCTCCCTCCCCCCTCCTCTTCCCCCTCCTCCCCCTCCAACCTGCCGTCTTCCTCCCCCCCCCTTCATTGCAAAAGTAAAGTCACACAAACTCCAACTTCAACAAAGATTATGCCTTTCCTCCTACAACGCACAAAACTTATCAAAGCCATCCAGCAAAGCCAGCACTTTCATGCTTGGAAGACCTACTTGCTCTTCATGCCTTCAGCCTTGCATGACTTCTACTTCGCTCCACTGTAAACCTGCCCCTCACCCCCGAGGCGACAGTCGCGGTAGTGATGCGATTTAAGTATGAGATGACTACGGCCATGACTACTATGACCAGTTCTGCTACTTTCACTAGCACCCCACCACCAACAACAGCACCACTGCCAGCAGCAGCACCACCAGCGCTACTGTAGTAGCGCTGTGGCATGCTCTGGCAGTACAGCTGGTAATATTAGCAGAAGAAGTGCAAAGAAAGCGAAGGGCTGCAACAGTAGTTGGCAGTACTGATGACATTGTACTCCTCGCAGTGTTCATCTTCATTGCTGTTGTCGTGCAGCGCACTGCCACTTTTGTTCTGCTTCTTCTTGTCATCGCTGATTGATGTTGTTGACGATGGTGTTGTTGCTTTGGTTGTAGTGGAGACAGCAGTGTTGTTGCTTGAGCTCGCTGTTGTGGTGTTAGTCGTGGTGCAAACGGCGGCGGCGGCAGTGGCCGTGGTCGCAGCGATGGTAGTCATGGCCATGGCCATGATGTGATGGCAGAGCCGGTATGTAATTTTTCCTGCTGCCGCTGTTGCTGCGATTGCTGCAGTTTTTGCTGCCGACTGCACGAGCTAGCAATCAGTAGAATACAGCCAGGAGAATGCTATTAAGATGTTGCTTCCTTGATCTTTTATCTCAACCCTTGTTCCGTCATTAGACAAGCCAAGCATGGAGGCGTTCTATGGCATTCTTGATCTTGATCACTGCGCTCCAGCTTTGTTTGAAACATCTCCCGGCCTTTGACACTGTTGCTTGTGTGGTCATCATTCTCACCCGATTCAGTTGCAATAGGTCCAGTCAGCAAGAACTGCGTCACACCCCACGTCACGAAGAAGGCGACAGCCCACTCCTCTGCGAGGTGCCGTCATGCCAGACTTTCTGAACTGCTGTCATGTGCAGGATGACCCCAGCATTCCCTTGCCTTGACTGTGTATGCCTTGGACCTTGACAGTATTCAGTAGGCAAGAGCAACTTGCACCAGATCACGGGGAGGGATGCAACTACCGAGGTTCTACTAACCTATACAGACAGGGTTTGATTCGAGTGGCGAGATGACCATGCCCCACAGCATGACAGGCATCATCTTGAAGCTTTTCCCAAGCATCTGAACGGGGAATGACACCTGGCATGGTCCATGGGCCATTTTTAACGGCTTGTTGGGAACAATGTTTCCAGAGCACATACTTCAAAGCTTCGTACTGGCACGTGGATGCAAAGACATTGGATAAAGACCTCAGCTCGGCAGCCAGCTTACAGCCTACAGGCACTGTGACTCACGGCCGTCTGTCTGCAAGCCAAGGCGCACAATCAAGTATGAGACCAGAGGGGCCTTTAGCTGCCACTCCTCCCCACGGATCTTCGTCATGGCAAAGGCAAACCTCGTTCGCGCAACAGACTGAAAAACTAGTATTCACGTCTATGCAAGTTCATGCGCGAGATAGAACATGCCAGGATGTACCAAGAAGGCCCCAGCACTTGTCAGAAAAAAGACGAGCTGCCATATGGCACAGAATCGGTTACAGAAGACGAGAAACCTTGCAAGCAATGGGTCTTAAGATTGCCATGCTGCCACCCTTCGGATAAGCAAGTTGAATGTCTACTCCAGGCTGTCTGCATGCATCAAACGCCTTCCATTGCAGTTTCGCCACACAGAGGTCTTGAACATGTCGTCCCCATACGGAACCGACATGATACGCTCCTGCTGTATACCATAGACCCATAGTGATCCAATGATTCCCACAACGTAGACCTCAAGGAGATTCGCACTTTGCACGCCGCTCGAATCAGCATAGAGGCGAAAGGGATTTGCAGCCGCATCACTTACTTTGACAGCTGAGTGACAGAGCCCCACAGAATCTTATGCCAGGCATCCTCATCTAGTTGGAGCGGCATGCCAATCCAAGATGTCGGTATGAACCTGAGCACATAACATCAAGTTAGGCTCTTGGCTGCAAATGAGGCAGGGCATGATATGCCCGCGGATGATTCACACCATAGACTTGTCTAAGCCCAAGGCAGGTTCAGTAAGGGAAAGAGGCTTTCATCCCTTCTTGCGCTGTAAAAGCTGCGGCCCATCAGACATGCTTCATTTCACAACCGGACTGACTTTGCATCGGGACGTGTTTTTGGCAGAGTGGCGAGGGAACAGTTTTGAGCTTTGGCCAGGGCCTGTTCAATAGCAGTACAAGTAGAAAGAAGACGAATAATAGTAATCAGAACAATAATAATTGTAGAATACGATTAGTAATGATAAGAATAATAAAAATGATACATAGTTCATGGCATTGGAATGCGGAGGAGTCTGTCTGATGGGTTGTTTTGGCAAGAACCCAGGCGAGGGAGCTTTCTGGCCTGCCGCACCGTCCAATCAATTTAATTCATGTATAGTCCCCCTTAATATTGGGGTTAAACTGGGATAATGGAAAAGAAAATGGAAACTATTATAATGGGGTTTAGGCTTTAGGGTTTAAAGTCCCCCTGAAGTAGATAGAATATGGGATATATGGGGATCTTAAGATATCTTAAGGGTAGCCCCGGAGCCAGCAAGCGCAGAAACAACTGCAGCGCGCTGGATTGCTGATTAAGCGAGCTGGCCCCTAAGAGGAATGCCCATCCCCAAAGCAATTAGCTTCAAAGATTCGCATCGCTTCGTTTGGTAGACCTTGCCCAGAACTACTGAACAATATTGAATGCAATGCGTCAGGCTCCAATTGGCTCCTCCTCCCGCGCTCGCAGATCCAAGAGCTTCTCAGAGCCAGAGCCTTCGGTATCATCTGCCAATGGTGTGACCTTCCAAGTCTTGCCAGCGGTAAGCCACAAGATAACCATGATGATGATGATGATGATGATGAAATCCAGGGGGCAGCAGTAGCAATACCCTGTGAAACGCAAGATTTCAGACTTGGTTGCCTAGCGGAGGTCGTGGAAACTGCATGGAAGAATTTCGGACCTTTTCGCGTCTTCGCAATCCGACAGACTAAGAAAACACGGTTGTGTTTTGGGTGGGAATCAAGGGTTGGGCCCATTTGCAAAATCGCATGTGTTTGACCTGAGTTGCGGGGTGCAAACGTAGAGCTCATTGTAATTTACAGGGGTGTCGAAAGGTGACGAGAGGCTTAATGACAAAAGGTGCTATTGAAATCGCAGCCTTGCAGCCAGCTGAGAACTTTTTTAGTTCGTCAGAGGAGGTCCCAAAATCCTCAGCTAGAAAGAGACGAAAGCCTATGCAAAAAAATAGATAGGGGCCTGAACTTGAAACTTGATGCCCTAAGCTTGGGACCCCAAATCCTCGAAAAAAAAAGACAGGCCCCACATTATTCAAACTTGTAATCAAAAATTTCAGCAAAAAGTGAGGACCCCAAATGCTGTGAGACTTGAGCGCCAAGGCACTTCCCAAATCCTTGGGCTCATGATAACACGGCTTCGTATTAATGCCAGTATGGATATTGGTGCTACCAGAACTGGAGCACGGGTAGTACCAGTAGCACTGGTACCCCAGCAGCACGGCAAAACTACCAACACCATCGCCCCCAAAACCACCACCACCCGCACTACCAGCAGCAGCAACAGCAACAGCAACGAGAGCCCCAATTACTACAACTACAACTCCTCACAGTGCTGATGATGAATTGCATGAAGCAAGCTGCTGCAGAAGCAGCTGTCGCAGCTGAAACAACAACAGTGGCAGCCCTTTCCGTGTGAGGGCAGTGACAGCACCAGGATTACTTTAAATCCTCGATATGGCAAAAACACGTGCAGTCATAGATTCATAATGGTCTGTATGGACCTCCTCCAGCTCCAACTTCACAGGCAGATTGCATCTCTATTGCGTCTTGGCATGATGATAACATTGCCTCGCATGAGCGTCTCAAATCCTAATTTGCACAAAAGCCAAGACTAAGACACTAAGACAAATCCCCTTGAACTCGTGGAGACAAGTGCGTGTAACAGACCTTGTGTTTAAGCTAAAATGTCTTTATCAGTTGGCTGGCCAGTCTTTGAGGTAGACACTGCGCAACGTCGCATGTCTTGAACCACTCTGAGCTCAGGGCGTTTGCCAACAATCGAGCCAGGCGGGATGCACGCGTCGCGGCTAAGGACATTCCTGTCTGCAGGCCTGGCAAGCCAGAAATAGCAGCCTTACCGCAACATGCACAGATGAGGCCTGCCATACGTGAAGCAAATATTCAAACATTGAAAGTGGCCCAATGTTGATGACGAACCCAATGCCGTCCCTTTTCCGGGATCCAACACAGCTCAGTATTTGACAGAGAACACAAGACATATTGAAGTCTCAGAATGCAGTTTATTTGAGAACATTTCCTTCGCAATGCTTTGGCTGGCTGCGGTGCATCAACAGCAAACTCAGCAGAGCAACAATTGACAACCTGAACCCTGGAAACAACCCGGCCATTCAGATTGTAAGCACTGATCCTTGACCAGCACTCTGATTCCAGCAGTTATCCTCTGTGCCAACATCACGACTGTCACGGGTAATAGCAAGAAGCATTCCTTACGCTGCTCCTACTCCTGGTTCCCTACTACTCCCGCGCCTCCTCCTTCTGCTACTACTCCTCCTCCTCCTGCGGAAGCTACTGCTACTACTCCCACTGCCACAACTACAACTACAACTAACACTACCTACTACTGCTGCTACTGCTACTTATTACTGCACCACCATTACTTGTACCACCAACCGTAGTAGCAATTTGCAAACTCTTTTTGCCTCCTTCCATGGAAAAAGTAGACCTAGTACTAGGAGAACAGCTACTACTACTTGTGCTGTTGCTGCTAGACGACTACTACGACTACTACTAC